>OU696571.1:12191948-12194448 GCA_916048095.2 Sacculina carcini
ACACACACACACACACACAAATACACATAGACTTACATACACATACACACACATACGTACATACACTTACACACACGTACGTACAGACATACTCACACACACACACACACACACACACACACACACACACACATACACAAACACACACACATACATACACACATGTAGGTATAGGCGTGCGTGTGTGCATGCATTAGTGGACATAGTTGGTGCATATGATTTGATCAAATATTTGACGGTCACACACAATGATGTTTGAACACACACTGACACACACACACACACACTGACACACACTGACACACTGACACACTGACACACTGACGCACACACACACACACACTGACACACTGACACACACTGACACACACTGACACACACATGAACATACACTGACACACTGACACACACACTGCCACACACTGACACACACACACTGACACACACACACTGATACACTGACACACTGACACACACACACACACACTGACACACACTGACACACACTGACACACACTGACACACACTGACAAACACTGACACACACTGACACACACTGACACACACTGACACACACTGACACACACTGACACACACTGACACACACTGACACACACTGACACACACTGATACACACTGACACACTGACGCACACACACACACTGACACACACTGACACACACTGACACACACTGACACACACTGACACACACTGACACACACTGACACACACTGACACACACTGACACACACTGACACACACTGACACACACACACACACCAACACACACACAGACACACACTGACACACACTGACACACACACTGATACACACTGACACACAAACTGACACACACTGACACACACTGACACACACTGACACACACACACACACACACATACACACACACACACTGACACACACTGACACAAGCTGACACACACTGACACATACTGACACACACTGACACACACTGACACACTGACGCACACACACTGACACACACTGACACACACACACTGACACACACTGACACACACACTGACACACACACACACTGACACACAGAAACACACACATGAACATACATACATACATACAGACGTATGTATAACGCAAGGGTTTAAGTGATTTGGCATTGGGGAAGATTGGGTTACCAAATCTGTTCTGAATCCGCCATTGAGGCATATCCTGCGCGCGGAATTCAATTAATTATCTGCGTATTAATTTGTATATATTTGATCGACAAGCAAATATATGCAACATAAACATAAACAAGCAAACATGAATCATAAACAAGCAAACATGAATTTTAGCATTTGGCGCTTGTGTGTGTGTGTGTTATTTATTCACAGTGGACTCTGCAAATTACGGACCTCCTGATAGCGGAATATCTATTGGTTTTCATAGAGGATGTATGGAACATATTAACTCCATCTTATCGAATGACAACAGTAAACTATTGCAAGATAATTGGTATAAACGAGTGACGTATTATGGCTACGGCTAAATTTCGCCAATTTTGTCAAATTTATAATAAATTTTAGGATATAAATTAATATAAATTAATTAATTAATATAAATAGCCCATCTTGTAGAACGGAAAAATGTCTACACAGTAGTATAATCTGTATTGCTGTATCGTTTCTGGTTTAGGAGAACTCGATGGCAGAATATTGACCAAATATTTCTAATTTTTCAGGGTTCATTTTGCCTTTTTACCGCTATAACTTTTTTTTTTTTAATTAAAAATTTTCCCTAAAGTGTAGACGAGAACATTTCCAACATGATGGTATAAATTGTTAGCGGGTAGGCCAAGTGGTGGCCGAGTAGCAGCTGATAGAATATGGACCAAGGAGGGTGGGACAGACACACAGACACACACACAGAGGATCTCTTTTATATATATAGATATAGTGTATATTTGAGAATATACGTTTATAAAAATTAAGGACACACAAGTAAATATACACTGAGTATTGGCTGATGTGTGCAATGTGTGTTTTCAATTCGGCAATCATTATGCAAATTAGCGCGCAAAAATTTGCCCAGAATATTGAGCGATTTCATTGACAACCTTAGTAAAATATTCATTCTTTGTCACTTTTCAACAGCACAACTTGCACTCAAACCTATTTCACTATTGAAATGCTGCACTCGTATTACTCTGGGTTTTTTGGTGGTGAACTTTTTTTTAGTGTTATATTATTCTTTAGTATGTTATTTAGTTTTAAAACAACTTCTATGAAACAAATGTTACATATGTGTAGCATGGTTTCTAGAGGACTAAACACAAATACATTCGAACTCATTAAGACATAAGGACATTCTCGCTAATACATGTTTTTGTATTTCAATCCGTACGTACGTAAAAAAATCAATAATGTTTTCTTGTAATATTAGTAGACATTGGTTATTTTGCCAGCATGTAAATGTATCTATATGTGCGAGTGTATGTAAGTGCATGTATGTATGTGTGTGTATGTATGTGTGTGTATG
>OU696571.1:12196948-12201948 GCA_916048095.2 Sacculina carcini
CTGTGTGTGTGTGTGTGTGTGTGTGTGTGTGTGTATGTGTGTGTGTTTGACGGTGCCGACGTTCAGTCCACTCGGACACGCGTCGAAATCGTCGAATTGTGTATGTGTGTGTGTGTGTGTGTGTGTGTATGTGTGTGTGTGTGTGTGCTTGTTAGGTCTATCCAGCCCCTCTGTCCTTTTTCTCCCAAACTCTATCTCCCTGCTGTCTCCATATTTATCTCTTTCTCTCTCTCTCTACAGTACACACACACACACACGCTATCTATATATCTGTGTTTGTACGTATTTATGTGTACTTGTGTGTATGTATGTATGTTTCTCTATGTATTTATGTGTGTGTGTGTGTCGCTGTGTGTGTCGGTGTGTTTCTGTGTGTTTTGCCTTTGTCAAAAGCCAGCGACTATGCAACTAATGAGACCAACCAGAAACTCAACCACCCCCTCCCCCCGCCCCTCAAGACCATCCCCTCAATATACACCCCCACCATTTCCCCCGCCCCTATTCATATATATATTCCTTTAGCAAAGGCTTTATCGCAAAGACGGGGATGTTATGGTGGGGATGCGAGGTAATGGGGCATGGGGGGTGGTCTCGAGGCAGACTAACATCAAAAGAGAGATAGAGTAATGAGATGAAAGCACAACAGATAGAGTAATGGAGAAATGTGAGTGTGTGCATGTGTGTGTGTGTGTATATATGTGTGTGTGATAATTACAGTGCGTGTGTCACTTATTGTGTACAAGCACTCACACACACACACACAAACACACACACACATACACACACACACACATACACGCAATCATGTGGGGAAAACTTGGATTCGATTGGATGATTGTGGTACAAGTGTTGGGTGGGTGCAGCATTGATGGGGTAATGGGGTAATTGGTGGGGTGTGGTAACGAGCAGGGCATTGTAAACATATGTCAGAGCGATGGGTAGTTTTTTAAACAAAAATCTAATATATCTTCCAACATAATAAATTTTCACACTGTTGTTTGTGGAAAATTAGAACAAAAATTATGTGTATTCTACTTTACACAATGTTGTTTCAGTTTTTTTGTTGACTAATTTAACTAATTACTGATAAATAGTATCGATATGGAGTAAGTTAACAATACATTATGTAATACATGATTAATTTCTGAACTTGTGTCAATTTGAATTTCGTATCAACGCGACTAGAATTACGTAAATTTAACACAAGCCAAAAATTATTTGGGTATTTAGACTAGAAACTTTGGCTTAGCTGATTCTAATAAAGTATTTCTTTTGAAGAAATTATTAATACTGGTTATTTATATTTATATTTTTATTATTGATATGATTTATAATCATATGACAATGCTTGCATAAGCTTGCTGTAAAAATCCTAAAAGAAACCGACCAAAAAACTAATAATTCATTACAAGCACAAAAATGTGATTTTAAAAAGTGTGTTTTTTGTGTTTCATTTACTGTGCTATGTTTTCTTATGCATGTGTATGTGTGTATGTGTATATATGTGTGTATATGTGTGTCTATGTGTATATGTGTGTATATGTGTATATGAGTGTGTATATGTGTGTGTGTGTATGTGTGTGTGTGTGTACTGATTATTACTTTGTATATTTCTCAAAGCGGGGTTGGTTTGAATGAGGTATGTGAGGTGAAAAGCGGAGGTATATTAGTTGGCGTTTATGTTTGGGGGAATGTTTTGTTTTATATTGCTTCAAGTCTCTTTCTTTCTATTGGAAAAATTGTCAAAGTAAAATTGAGTTTCTATTTGTCACCGGGGGCTGAGGAAATCAAATGCCCGATCTCAAAAATGAGCACACTGTTTTGCATGCGCGAAAAATTAAGTATTTTTTCAATTGAAGAATGACCAAGAATTTTCAGGCACAGACTAAATCATTATACACTCGCAGAGGGGAATGTATCGAATATAACCACTCAAACTGTACAAACCCCGCATATTTTTAGAATTATATATATATATATATATATATATATATATATATATAACATCTACTTGAGCAAAACTCTATTTTGCCGTAAAACTCCAACTCTTGCATTCGTTTTGACGCAATGCACACATATCATCTATAGATGGCGCTTGCGTATCACCATAGTAATGATGTGAGGGCAGATAATATATGAAGATATTATAGATGCCACTAGAAGCGCTCAAACTTGTCAAATGAAAAAATAATAGAAAATTATCAAGGAAGCGCACACAAAAATTGCTCACAAACACCCACAAATTAAAATTACATAAATTGATAATAGATAATTAGTTAATTAAATAATAAATAAATGAATAATAATTAAGTCAAAGTTGATCAATAAGGTCCAGTATAATGTCGTTTTGATGTAGTAGATAAATTAAATAGTTTAAAATTAGTCTAAATTGTATCAATAAATTTGCTTACTAGCAAATAGCATACACAATATTATTATTGAGTATACTAGTAATCAACTGAGAGCAGAGGCGATGTCAGAATGTTTCCGGGGGGAGGAGCTGAAACCCCCCAAAATGTTTCAAGTCTCAATTGAGCCCCCCAACAAAATCCTGACCATGAAAATTTCTAGTGTAGCTCCTCCAATATTTCGCCAAGTCCTCACATTTGTATACAATAATATAATAATACAATAACTGATATCCGCTCTGATAATACTTAATACAATTTAGTGTTATCATTAAATACAAGCATTGTGGTTCGTTTAGCTCATTTGCATGTGATTGCTAGTGTTGCTAGTGTTGCATGCGCCACTGTTCTTGCAAGCTCATTATTCAATATTCAATATAAGCTCAATATTCAGGCAAGCACAACACACACACACGCACACACACACACACACACACACACACACACACACACACACAGTCTGCTTTGTAAGTTTGCATATTTCAAATATGAAATTCCCCACAAGTGTAGAATGAGGTATTGCGTTTTTGTATTTGATTTTATCTATGCGAAAATATGTTCAAGTTTAGTTTTCAATCAAATTAACACATTCTAATTTCGCACCTCAGATATGGTCTTGGAGTGCATCGAAGAATCTTATTAATGGGCTATTTAAATATTATATATTAATTGAATAAATATATTATTAGTTATTGTATACTAAACTCATTATAATATATTGTGATATTATATTATGTAATATTATATAATATTACAATATATTATTCCTATAATTTTATTCTAAATATTATAAATTTATTTCATTATAAATCATATTTGATTAATATATATTTATTATAAGCAATTGTTTGTAAGATTATAAATTATAATATGACCAAGGACAATTTAAATTCACTACGTACAAAAATGTTCGTCTCTTCTACAAGTAAATTTTTCAGTGTCTTCAGTAAATTAAATTGTAAATTTTTCAGTACCATCAGCTAAGTGACTAAGCCAACTCCCATATTGTTTTACAGCGAGAAAAGTGACTAAAAACCTTACTGAACAGTAATTCCTAACCACGGGGTCGTGAGTCAAAGCTGGTTATTCCAAGGGTTGATAGGAAAATATTCAATTAGATTATGATTAAACACATAATCTTTACATAGAAAGACAATTCGCATATACATGTAGGTTTGGGCGAATTCTATAATCCAACAGCCCCTGTCCACCCAGCAGTAAATGATGGTACCAGATATCAGTCATGTGTTGTGTCATGCATTCTGGGGAGGTGGTCCTCTCTAATACGTCTTCCGTTCTTGTGGCGTCATAGCGTGGAGAGGGTCGGTTCTGCGGTGACAGCGAGCTGCACGGGACACACCTGTGTGTGTTCATAAGCTTCGGCTTCTTCCCGTGTAGCAGCTGTCACTTGAGGCCTTCAATGGTTTAATCTTCACACGCTGGGTCGCAATGCTTGATTGCCATAAAATCAACAAACAGATTTGTGTAGTTGTCTATTTTGTTTTGCGAATTTCTTTTCTAGTATGAGTGAAGTATGAGGCGAGCGGAATTCAATGAAAAAATTTTATTACTATATTTATTATTTGATTTTGGTTATTATTTTGTCGATTCAATTTCAATCAATATTTGTGTGACAGCTTTGATACAGCGATTACCCTCGGATATAAGAGAACTACGGATATAAGAGAACTACGGATATAAGAGAACTACGGATATAATAGATCCGGATATAAGAGATCCGGATATAATAGATCCGGATATGAGAGAACTCCGGATATACGAGAACTACGGATATAAGAGATCCGGATATAAGATACTTTTTCTCTATTCTCGACAATTCTCTTATATCCGAAGTACATTGTACCAAGTTAAATTTGAATTGCATTTTTTAAGGACACATTATACATGAATTTGTTAACACTAATTCTGATTAATGTTTTACAATATTTTCTTCCAGACGGCATTATATACGTTGGCATCCGTCTATCCGTATCCATTATCCGTATATCCGTTTATCCGCTTCTATAATAATTGGACACTGAAAAGTTAATTTACACATTCATTTGGTCTGTTTTTCGTTTTCGCTTTTTTCCTCTCAATGCTGTCATCTAAAATGTCTTGCGTCTGTGCGATATTGCCGTAATAATCTGCTAGAGATTTAGCTCAACTTTGATCTCTCTCGCATCTCTCTCACTGTTATCTCATTATGTCCTCCTGCCTTTCTCGCCGGCATCTGGGAGAGGTGATTAAAGCCACCGACAGGTGCGCACAGGTGGCTGTCTGTCTGCTTGTCTGTCTGCTTGTCTGTGTGTCTGTATGTGCGTGAAAGATTCGCTTTTTGCCGCTGATAAAAAGTGCTCCTGACTGCCCCAACCCCCATCATCCCCCGGTTTCTTCTTCAAATCATCCCCCCCACCCCCAGCAAGCAGAAATTATTGGCAGCGACGCCAAATGTCGCCAATTGGCCGGCGGCGTTAAAATCAGCCGCAGAGGCGAGCCCAGTTTCAGTTTGTAGGTGGAGCTAGCGACGTTCCTAAAGGTATGTTGTTTTTGTACGTCCATGATTATGCCCATCAGATCAGAGCAGAAATG
>OU696571.1:12214448-12216948 GCA_916048095.2 Sacculina carcini
GAGCGTTCAACGTTGAAAGATTAGATAAATTTATTCGTTTGTGGAGTGTTGAAGTTTTATTACGCTAACTGTAACAGCATGTGTATATGCATGTATGTATGTGTGTGTGTGTATGTGTGTGTATGTGTGTGTGAATACAAAGAAGGTTTTGCTCTCTTAAATTGAAAGTGTGTGTGTGTGTGTGTGTGTGTCTGTCTGTTTGTGTGTGTGTGAGTGTGTGTGTGTGTTCAATTTGAATGAAAAACATCGTTGATTCCAATTGCACAGTACTTTTCACACACACACACACACAGAGAGACACACAGACACACAGACACACATATGGATATGAAAGCGAATTAGGCAAATGCCCAAGATAAATCGAGCGATGAAAGGAAAGAGTTTGAGAGTGGTTAACGCCTCTCACACGCTCTGTAATAATGCACCGCAAACACATCACGCCAATTTTGCTAATCTTTGCGAAAGAGTTTAGGAGGAGGAATACTTGGAGAGTGGCGCAGAGAGAGGGTGTGAGAATTTCTGCTTTGTTCACACAAATTTCTGCTTTGTTCAGCTCATGTGACTGTGGCGAATGAAACAAAAAACGGTACTGCATTTGAGAGCAGAAATTTGGGAGCAGAAATTTGGGAGCAGAAATTTGGGAGCAGAATTATTCCCGGAATTCTTGATTCTGAATTCATACGCTGCGCAATTTGTGATTTTCGCAAACAAGCGTGAATTGGCCAAGTTATTGTGCGATTGCAGGAAATCTGTTGGCTAATTTTTTGCGCTGATAACGGTTTTGTGGTAATTTTATTAGTGCTTGATTTTCTGCTTGCGAGCAGCAGATAATAATCAGATAATAGAATCAGAAAGAACGACCAGACATCAAGTATTCCATTCAAACATCAAGGACTTAATAAATGTATTAAAAATAAAATATTGAAAAAAAATATTAACGCAGATAATTCATCTATTAATGCATTTATAAATTCTGAAAAATTGAATCTCACATTCAAATCTTATAAAGGAAAAATAAAATAGTTTAATAAAATTTTCAGCTATCTTTAATCTTAATCAAACAATGTATCCAACTTTATAACGTGTTACAAGGATTTATATGAATATATATGGATGAATATATATGGATTTATTCCAGTATTGACATTTGGGACCCTCGCCAGGTGTATGTGTGTGTGTGTGTGTGTGTGTGTGTGTGTGTGTGTGTGTGTGTGTGTTAGCATAAACACCGGAAGTTGTTTGTGGCATAGCAGAAAAAAAGCTCGTTGATTCGCTACTTCCGCTATCAAGCAGAAATCAGTTTTTGTCAGAAGAAAAAAAGGCTGATGATCGATTTCTAATGACATTAATTTCTGCTGTGACCTGTGTGTGTGCGTGTGTGTATGTGTGTGTATGTATGTATGTATTTATACACACACAAACACACATGCATGTATTCTAGTGGTTGGTAACTTGTGGGAAATCCCCCACTGGTAGGGAATAGATGGGGTATCAAGTGGTAATAAATGGTCGGACAGAACAGGACAACTATGTGTGTGTGTGTGTGTGTGTGTGTGTGTGTGTGTGTGTGTGTGTGTGTGTGTGTGTGTGTGTGTATGTGTGTTGAGTGTGTGAATTTGAACAATCACACAAATAAATGAGCACTACATTAGCGCCACCTGGTGGAGACAACGAGAAACTTGCGAGCAATAATATTTTGCCCATCTCGTAAACGTGTTTGGTATTTTATTTGCCCACCTGTTTTTGAGAAGTGTCAAATAATAATTGATTATATTTCAGCAAAGGGTTAAATTTTTGTTATAGAAAAAACATAATTGCACAAAAACTATTTTTAATTTTTTTTTTTTTAATATGCGCATGAATTTTAAGTTTTTTTTCGTGAATAATTAATTACTTACAAAAATTGTGTTAAAACGTAATTATTACAAATATTATGACAATATATCATTACTCTAAGTGGATATTATTGTATAATTTCTCAGCAAATTCCAAATTTAATTCTTCAAGTTGAAAGGATCAATTATTTTTTAGTCGTAAATGGCAACTTTTCTAATTTAACTTGAATCTTAACGGCAATCAGAATCTCATAAAAAAAACCTCGAAAACAATGTTTATCTAGGTGAAATAAACCTTGTTTGACTCTAGTTAAATAAAAGCGAATTTCCCTATAAGGATATTTACGCTACACATTCATATATATATTTCCCTTTAGGAACAATATGTAAACGTATTCCGCATCGAATATAGAAGAGAATATACATTACTTGCTACACTTTCCCTAGCAGAACACCCCTTGTGGAAATTAGTTTACCGCCAACACAAGAAAGCATTCTGTCCCCATAGACAGACATGGCTACATGTTCCCTGTGACAACCGTACGTCAGAAGGACACCAACTCTACAAATGGACACACACACACACACATGCACACAGGGAACAAAGCCTAGGGCAGGAGATTAACCAAAATTATCCAAAAATATTTCCCCCTCTTTAGAGTCCC
>OU696571.1:12221948-12228936 GCA_916048095.2 Sacculina carcini
CTACAACATAATATTCAATATACATTCAATTACATACATTACAATATACAAATTTTTACATTACATTAAATTGTATTTCATATATTATAATATACATTCATACATTCAATACACATTATATTCATGTATATATATAACATTATATGGCTTCAAACAGATGTTATATTTCACTCTGTGTATGTTTTGTGTATGCATTTTTGAAATAATACGAACACTCATTTTACCTGGCATAATTATTTATGAAAGACTGATAAAATTACACTGTCATTTTATGGTATGTCAATATGGTCAAGGTTTTGGTGGTTTAATTATATGATAAAATTCACTCATTGAGATTAAAACAGGGATTATTGACCTATGGGGACATAGCAAGAGAAATTCTCCCTACGAAAATTGTGAAATAATTGAAAAATAACTTTCAACGAGATAGACATTTATAAATAGGAAAATAGACATACATCTGTATACATACAATCATCTGTCTGATCGTTTTAATTTAATTAGCATCTGTGATATTATCACAATCTGTGGAGCGTATCATATGTAATATTATTATCACTGTTTAATTAGCATCTGTGATTGATATTGTCTCATGGGCTGCATCTCGTTGTCTTTTAATAAATAAATCCAAAACTAAGTTCCTGTGGCTGCATCCTCCTCGACTTTCCCCTCCACTGCTTTCTTTCCCGGTCCGATCCTCTGTTCGTGATTTGGGTGTTGTGCTGGATTCATGTCTTACTTTTGAAAACAATATTCATTCTGTTGCGCGCTCCTGTCGTCTAATCCTCCGTGCTCTTTATCCCATCCGACCATATTTCGACCAGGAGTCAGCCATCAAATTTGTAAAAACTTTCATATTTCCACGCATTTATTACTGTATCATTTTGTATTTTAATACTCCCCGCAGTTTTTTGAGGATTTTGCAGTCCGTCTTGAATCAGTCTTGTAGATTTGTGCTCTCTCCTGTCCCTTGCCGTCACACCTCTCAATATCTCTACAAATTCCATTGGCTGCCCATCATTCCACGTGTGCATTACAAATTAGCTTGTACCATATTTAAACTCTTAAACGGCATCATTTTTTGCACCCCGTTTCTATAATTCGCTTCCATTACATGTTCTCTCGTCTACATCCTATGCGTCTTTCTCCTCCTCCCTACGTAAACATTTATTTTCAATATCCTTCGATCCAAACACTCATACATTAACACCGTATGCTAAATTGTAGTATCTTCCTTCATACCGCTCACATACTTCCTTCGTCCATCTCATGTCTTTTTGTCTATATGTCTTCATTATTTTGCTTCCTCATTCTTTATTCTTAATTCTTGCTGTTTCTTTTGCTAGTTTTGTGTTGTGCGATGTTTATCATATGTCTGTCGTAGTTCTATATCGCTGTTCATTGTTTCTTGTCGCATTTTTACATTGCTGTTGCGGCATTGTTTCCCGGTAAATGATGTTTTTCTCTGTCTATTTCTTTTGTTTCGCGTGTGTGTCATTTACGTGCGCTCTAAATATATTAATTGATTGATTGATATTGGACTGCATGGTGTAGTGGTAGCACACACGCCTCACAAGCGGGAGGTCCCTGGTTCAAATCCCGGCGGAGGAGAATTTCTTTGAACGAATTCTATAATCCCACAGCCCCTGTCCACCCAGCAGTAAATGATGGTACCAGATATCAGTCATGTGTTGTGTCATGCATTCTGGGGAGGTGGCCCTCTCTAATACGTCTTTCGTTCTTGTGGCGTCATAGCGTGGAGAGGGTCGGTTCTGCGGTGGCAGCGAGCTGCACGGGACACACCTGTGTGTGTTCATAAGCTTCAACTTCTTCCCGTGTAGCAGCTGTCACTTGATACCTTTCAACCATTATTTTTTAATATTAGATCAATTATCAAATAAAAAATCTGAGGTCTTTGGTAAAATAAATTGGGATGAACTTAAGAAAACGAACTTTTGCAAACTTGAAAATAATATCGGGTGAATATTTGAAAAAAATGAAACTCCTTCTCCCTAACACCAAGAACTTTTGTTATTTCAAGTTATCAAATATCTAATGTCAATTTATCAATATATCATCAATGGTAAATTGTCGTACATTCACTAATAAATGTTAAATATTCCTAAATTCACTGATCAAGTTAAACTTTTATGATTGGAAGCTGTACAAAGTGTGTAGTATGAAGATTCAACATGTTTCATGTTTTTTTCAAGTTGTTTATGGTTCTCAAAATTTTGTCAGTGTTAATTTTGAATTTTTCAGTCTTAGATGCAATTCGATAGGTATATTATGAAAAAGTTACAAATACAAACGTCATAATAAAATATTTTTATTTATTCAACATTAATTTTTACATCTTAAAGTTCCTTATAGAGAAATTAATAGTTTTTCCTTAAAATATATATAGGTAAAATACCATAGGTAAAATATGTGTATATTTTAGTTTTTCACATGAATCCTTGTATCCCTAGAAAACAGATGCACACCATCCGTTAAGAACCTCTGATTCAAAAGGATTTATGTTTTGAGAATACTGAAAATGATGCCGCAAATTCACGCATATTTTTACATGCAAGCTCTGCAACATAACTTGTGAATTTAGGAATTAACTGGCTTGAAAAATCACAACACCAAAAATAGTACATAGCGAATAACGAACAGTTTCAATAAAATCAACTTATCAATCAACCTATATCAATCAAGGCATTGCAGAATTTGTATGCGCGTGTGCATGTGTGTGTGTGTATGTGTGTGTGTGTGTGCGTGTGCGCATGCATATGTGCGCATGCGCGCTCAGGTGTATGTTCGAGAGCTGAAATTTCTGCTTCTGTCGGTGGAAATTGCGCAGTCAGTCGAAGCAGAAACAAGTCGAAGCAGAAACAAGTCGAAGCAGAAACAAGTCGAAGCAGAAAGACAGAAGCAGCAATTGTCCATTGTCGGAGCAGAAATCACCTCGCACTGGAAGCAGTAATTGTCTCTGTCAACAGACCACTGTTTGTTTGCATTGTGCAACATCAATTTATTCAAGTGTGTGTGCATGCTGTGTGTGTGTTTGTGTGTGTGTGTGTGTTTGTGTGTGTCAGTGTGTGTGTGTGTGCGTGCGTGTAACTGCGCATCAATACTAGAGTGTACGATAAAAACACCCGATAACTACACACACTCACACAAACACACACTCACACACACTGACTCATGAGAAAGTGAAAGTATATGTGACTACTTCTCAACAGCGTCTCGTTGTAAAGACTCACCTGTACGTCAACACACACACACACACATTTTTCATTTCATTTATTGAGTCATTTGTAAAGCGCAATACACACATTATGTCTCAATTGCGCAAATATAAACATTACACACCACATACATTCATGCACAATCACATGCATATTCAAATATGTTTCGTATTTACAAAGCAAGATAATAAAATACAGGCAGAACACAGACACACGCACACACACGTACATGCGCCCATCAGCAAATACCTTACGGTTCATCAAGATAGCGATGACACTAATCTTACAGGGAATTCAGCCAGGTACTACCTGTACTGAGCGCACGAAAACATCATACATCACAAACACACCGCACACCACATATATATATACAATGATGACATGTAGACGTAAACAGTATTGACATGTCGAAACAGTATTGAGGACGCAGTCACGCTGTCAATCAAAGAACCCACGCAGTGGGGACAGCGTGGACCCTCACACATACACACACACACACACATACAAACACACATACACATACACGCTCACATGCACAGGTTGGGTATAAGAGTACTTACATACCCACAATTCAAAGGAAACCGACACAGCGTGGACAGTCGTACACACACACACGCATACACTCACACACACGTACAAATACAAAGATCCACCATAGATATAAATAGATACGAAACCCCAACCAAACGCACACTCAGATAACACAATACATTTTCTATACATGTAGCAACTGTATTAACAATCGTGAATATGCAAAATTTACACCGTGTACTCAGGTTTAATGAGGAGTTTTTCGCGGTCATAAGATTTTTCCAATAAATATTTCTTAAGTCTACTTTTGAAAAGTGAGAGAGAGTGAGATCCCCTAATGAACTGTGGCAGCTTATTGTACAACCTGGGGGCCATATACTGAAAGCAGCGGTTATAGTGCGAGTGTCTAGAGGGAAATGCAGGTTCGTAAAGAAAATTTTGAGTATTTTGGCGCAAATCATAATCTGGTGAAATTTGTTTGAAAGATAGCAGGTCTTGTAGATAGGCAGGTGTTTTATTTACAAGGACAGAGTGAACTATACAAAGCAGGTTGTACTCAATGTCAGCCTTGACCGGAAGCCAGGCTAGTTTGATCAAATATTTCACCAGAGAAGTGCGTCTAGGCAGGTTGAACACAAGACGACACGACCTGTTCATCACACTCTGCAGTTTCCGCAGAGTTCGGTGGTTAATATTCAGTAGAAGGGCAGAGCAATACTTAATCCTATTCAAAATGAGACAATCCACAAGTTTTTTTGCAGCATTTACAGTCAAAAATTTCCTTATATAATACACTCTACGTATGTGATAATTACAATTACGCACCAGCGCAGATACATGAGGCTCGAATGTTAACAACCTGTCTAGCGTTACACCGAGATGTTTGGTGGTTTCAGCCAGATCAAGCTCATTGCAGAGAGAACCGTTCAATTGCTCTTTCGTTATGGCGAGAAATTTGGTCTTTTCCTCATTCAGCTTTAGGTGCTTGGAGGCTGCCCAGGTGTTAATAGCTTGCAGTATTTCCCTGATAGTGGATACTGCCTGTACATCATCAGAATACTTAAAATACACTAGAATATCATCGGCAAACACTTGATAATTTACAGCATAGTTGTTAAGAACCCGCTTTATGGACAGTATATATCTATATATATAAAAGAGATCCTCTGTGTGTCTGTCTGTGTGTGTGTGTGTGTGTGTGTGTGTGTGTTCGACCCTCCTTGGTCCATTTTCTATCAGCTATTATTCGGCCACCACTCAGCCTACCCGCTAACACTTTATACCATCACGTTGGAAATTTTCTTGTCTACACTTTAGATTAAATTTTAAATTTCAAAAATGAAATCAAAAAAAGTTATAGCGGTGAAAAGACAAAATGAACCCTGAAAAATGCGAAAATTGTGGTCAATGCTCTGCCATCTACTCCTCATAAACCAGAAATGGTACAGCCAAACAAATTATACCACTGTGTAGAGAATTTCCTGTTCTACAAGATAGGTTATAATTCATATCCAAAAATAGAACATAAAAGATGTAAACATGACAAAATTTCAATCTATATTCAAAATTATATTTATACTCCACGCGTCCGATTTTCTATACTTTTTTCTCTATGTATCAAAAACTAATTATCACACAACTAAATAAATAATACCATCAAGCTGGGAATTTTGTTTGCTACAACACGGTATAATTTTTAATTTTCCAAAGTGTATTAAAAAAAAGTTTCGGCGGTGTGAAGTCAAAATGACAAAGTCAAAAATGCAAAATTAGCACTGGAAACCGTGAATGTTTTGGTAAATATTCCCCTATCTATTCCTCATAAACCAGCAATGGTACAGCTATAAAAATTATACTATTGTGTAGATAATTTTGTGTTCTACAAGAAAAGTTATAATTTATACCCACAAATGATACAAAAAATGTGTAAAATTGGCAAAATTGTCAAATACATCCAAAATTACACTTGATCACCGGGCGCCTAAATTAATTCATTTTTCTACCTATTTCTCAGGAACTATTTGTCACACATTAAAATAAATTATATCATCGTGCTGGAAATTGTATTTTTTTAAATGCGGTATAATTCTTAATTTTCCAAAGTGTATCTGAAGGAAGTGACGGCGGTGTAAAGTCAAAAGGACATATTGCCAATTTGACAGTTATTATGCGCACTTGCGATTACACAGGAATATACTACTGTGTAGAAAATTTTGTGTTCTACAAGAAAAGGTGTAATTTATACCCACAAATGATACAAAAAACGTGTAAAATTGGCAAAATTCTCAAATACATCCAAAATTACACTTGAACACCGGGCGACTAAAATTAATTCATTTTTCTACTATTTCTCAGTAACTATTTGTTACACATAAAAATAAATTATACCATCGTTCTAGAAATCTTTTCTTCTACAATACGGTATAATTTGTAATTTTCCAAAGGGTATCTGAAGGAAGTTACGGCGGTGTAAAGTCAAAAGGACATATTGCCAATTTGACAGCTATTATGCGCACTTGCGATTACACAGGAATATACACCGATTAAATTTCACTGAAGCCCAATCACAATTAAGAATGCATCATATTATCTCCAAGCATGGATGGTGTGGTTTTATTGCGTACAGTTTAATTAATGCTACACTCTACTGAATATAAAGGCTTTATTGTCCTCAATAACGTTCCGCACGACGGGCGGGTAAAATGCTATTGGGAACAAAGTAAACTACTGAATTTAACTGTGTAATTTAATTGGTTTAATTTCAAGTTGCATAAGCATAAGTTGCATAAGGATATGGGTTGCAATATCATGTAATGCCAACTTATGCTGTTTTAGCGGAAGCATTAACCTGGAATTATAGAGATGACAGAAGGTTGCATTGTTTTGATAGTGTTGTGGAAAAACATGTTTTCTAAATTGAAACATAAATTTCACATTTAGACTTTTATATTAGCTATAACTTTCCTGTGGGTTTGTTTTTCTTTTTCAATTTGTACTAATTTTTTTATGAATTGAATATTAATTATATTTTATGAACTGTTCCGCACGACGGGCGAATTAAATGTATCTATAAAGAGTGGGTTTAAATGATAGCGAGGTATATGATATTTTGCTAGCAGTAAATATTCTAGCGATAAAAGTAGAATAGCTCTTAAGCAAATGATTTTGGAGAATGATGTGAACCTTTAAATATATTTTGCGATCTGATGATATATGTATTA
>OU696571.1:12229436-12234436 GCA_916048095.2 Sacculina carcini
GACTACTTCTTAACATCGTCTCGTTGTAAAGACTCACCTGTAAGTCAACACACACACACACACACACACACACACACACACACACACACACACACACACACACACACACACACACACACACACAACACACACACACGCGCGTGTAGTGAAGCGCTCAATCATCGTAACACTCACGGAAGAATGGCGTGTTGTACAGTTTCTTATGAAAGACAGTCTTTCTAGCTGCATCTGTGTATGTGTGTGTGTGTGTGTGTGAGTGTGTGTGTGTGTGTGTGTGTTTGTGTGTCTTGTCCGAACGATAACACCTTGCTACACAATCTTGCACATAATCTGTGTGTTATTCGTGTGTGTGTGTGTGTGTGTGTGTGTGTGTTTTTGTTTGTGGGTGTATATATAATTCACACACACACACAAACACATGCACATACATACACACACAAACATACACGTACATACACACATACAAATACACACACATATATATATATATATATATATATATATATATATATATATATATATATTTACACACATACACATACATACACGTACATACACACACACATACACACACACACGCACACATGCATGGAGGAATAGACACAACAACATTGGCAATGATGGAGGATAATTGGGCATAATTATGCTAAATGACTTGTTAGTGAATTTTTGACACGGCATATGGCTAATGATATTTAAATGCACGTGCTTGCACGATGAAATGCAATGTTGCTGCGCCGATTGGTATAAATTGGCGAGCAGAAATGTGAAATTGAAATTGTGAAGCAGAAATGCTGAAGCAGGAATGTTTGAGACAAAATTGTGAAGCAGAAACGTTTTAGACAAAATTGGGAAGCATAATTTTTTTTAAGTAAAAACGAAAGCAGAGACACTGCAGTTTAATTCACAAAGCAGAAATGCTTCAATTAAAGTTCGCCGCCGAAATTGATGAAGGTGGTCTTTCAAGAAGAACGTAAAATCACCTTCAGCAGAAATATTCAAGAATTACAAGAATAGTTTTTGCAATAGTATGTCGATTCAACATGGATATGATTTGTCAAGAGCAGAAATTTGCTCATGTTGGTCACATGATAACTTGAAGCAGAACATTAAAGCAGAACATTGAAGCAGAAATTCTACAAGAAGTTCAGATATTCCTCATTCACAATCAGTGCATGAGTTGTGTGGGTTCTTAGCAGTGCGACAATTCCTGTGAAAATAATGTAATTTCTTCCGGGAAAAATTGAAATAAAACTTATTTTAGGTATTTTAGGCTTTATGAATGAACATTTAATAAATAAAATTGTTATTACGTCGTTTGTAGAGATCCTTTTAATCATGGCTTATAAATGACCGAAAAAAGGAGTTTGAAAAAAGTACACCCACACACTGAAAATATTGAAAACCACTGAATAGTGTATATACTAGGCTGGTATGGTACCGTATGGTGTGGTATGGTATGGTATGATGTACTGGTATGTTATCTTTGCTAATTCACAACTACACATGTGACTTTATGTGGTTGTATATTGTTCCGGTCGTTTTTGCCTTGTGCAAATTCATATATATCTACAGTTCACATAGTTTTTGGCCACATATTTTCTATATATATATATATATATATATATATATATATATATATATATATATATATATATTGTCTTTACAGTGGCTTTGTAGAATATTAAATGCAACACTAAAACGGACTCATTTCCTTGTGTGCGTGCGTTATTAACCCACTCTTGACAGATGTAAATACACACACACATACATACACACTCATACACACACACACATATACACACACACATTCAACAGTAGCACTATTAAGCCCGCGTAATTGAAAGACATAAAACTGCCTGACCAAAGGGCACACACAAATACACACACACACACATGAACATACACACACACACACACACACATGAACATACACATGAGCATACACACACAGGAAATGACACTCAGAACTTGCACATTGTCGAATAACCAGTCCATATGAGTTTGTGTCTGTGTGTTAGTGTGTGTGTGTGTGTGTGTGTTTGTGTGTGTGTTAGTGTGTGTGTCGTGACACGGTCGTTGACCTTGTGCATAGGTCACTTCCGCTGCGACCCAGGTCACGCAGAGCTCAGCAAACTTACACAGACATACACACACACACACACACATATATGAACATGCACACGAATTACAGGGCTGGGAATTATGATAAAATAAGCCATTTGTGCTAAAGCTATTTAGGCTATAAGCTGTCCGAAATTGGCTTGTAGAACACGACGGAAAAATTATCCGGACTATTGTGCAGGAAATGTGGATAATCAATTGTGTGTGTGTATGTATGTGTGTGTGTGTGTATATATATGTTTGCATGTGTTTGTGTGTGTATTTGTGTGTGTGTGTGTGTGTGTGTGTGTGTGTATGTGTGTGTATTTGTGTGTTTCAGTGCCTTAGAGACCCTCTAGGTGTAGGGCGCTATATAAATATCTTAATGTAATGTAATGTAATGTGTGTTCGTGTGTGCTTGTGTGTGTGTGTGTGTGTGTGTTTGTGTGCTTGTGGTTTAATTCATATATTTCCTACACAGTAGCTGTTACTTTGATATTCAAAGATCACCAATTTGGAAAAAAACAAAATATAAAGTAAAAACTCTGTCGCCTTGAGCAGAAACAAATTTAATTGGTGAATATCAAAGCAGAAATTACCTACCAAAAATAATATCATATCTCGCATACCCCATGGCAATTCAAGAGCATTTTCAATGGGGTCGTTAAGTGTGTGTGTGTGTGTGTGTGTGTGTTTATATGTATGTGTGTGTGTGTGTGTGTGTGTGTGTGTGTGTGTGTGTGTCTATAGGGGAAATGTGTAATTATGCGTTTTTGCACACAACTTGAATGATAGGTGAATACAAACACACATACACACACATACACACATACACATACACACACACACACACATACACACACACACAGACACATACATACACACATACACACACATACACAAAGCAAACACCTGTCGCTATTAAAAGGATTTAACTCGTTTAAATACTGCACACGCGCAGACATACACGCTCACATTAACATTCCAACCATTCTTAAACTCTCTCACACACACACATACACACACACATACACACACACACGTAAATTCACATACACTTAGATGCACACAGACATACAAACAAGAGGACAAAATGTGCATGTCATTGCACCGTTTAATTTCTGAGCTCAATGGAACGGATGCACTCAACATACACACACACACACATACACACACATACACACACATACACACACACACACACATACACACACATACCCATAATAGTGGTGGGCAAAAAGTCTAAAGCTTTGTGTTTCGTCATTTTGTCACACCCCATTGACTTGCAAATATGTGAGTGTTTGTGAGTGTGTGTGTGTGTGTGTGTATGTGTATGTGTGAGTGAGTGTGCGTATGTGTGTGTGTGTATGTGTGTGTGTGTGTGTGTGTGTGTGTGTGTGCGTGTGTGTGTGTGTGTGTATGTGTGTGTTTGTGTGTGTGCTTTTATTTTATAATGTATTTGCTCTCTCTCTGTATCTGTATCTGTATCTGTATCTGTATCTGTATCTGTATCTGTATCTGTATCTGTATCTGTATCTGGGTCTGTATCTGTATCTGTATCTGTATCTGTATCTGTATCTGTATATGTATCTTTATCTTTATCTGTATCTGTATATGTTGTCTGTATCTGTATCTGTATCTGTATCTGTATCTGTATCTGTATCTGTATATGTATATGTATATGTATCTGTATCTGTATCTGTATATGTATCTGTATTTGTATCTGTATCTGTATCTGTATCTGTATCTGTATCTGTATCTGTATCTGTATCTGTATCTGTATATGTATCTGTATCTGTATCTGTATCTGTATCTGTATCTGTATCTGTATCTGTATCTGTATCTGTATCTGTATCTGTATCTATATCTGTATCTATATCTGTATCTGTATCGTATCTGTATCTGTCTCTCTGTCTGTTTGTTGATCAAGTTACATGTATATTGCAGTTATGTGCAGTTTATATAGCGTTTGCACTGTCTTCCCAGTTTCACCTTGTTAAATGATTTTCGTAATTATATTAATAATTGTAATAGTAATTACAATCCACTGTATAACCAGGGACAGAAATTGAATTTTTGGAAATCGCATACGAAAAAAAAAATTATCTACAGATAGTTTCCCCAAAAAATGAATTACCCAATAAAAATATCAAGATGGTCAAAAATTCGATTCTAACCAAACGTTTTTTACGCTAAACTAAAAAATACTCAATATATCTCATATGGGGGGTTAGTTTACTAAAAGACAGGAAAATAATCTAAGGGAAGAATTCTAAACATTTTCATGGTTCTAAACGCCCAATCGAATATGTCCCATACAAGCTTTAATAAACTGTTCAAATAATTATCACCAATCCTATTATTTTTGCCATATATGTCTTCCAGATCCACGAGTATTTCAATAGCTTGAATTGACAGTACTTTAAATACGATTAACTTGGGAAAGAGATAATTATTGATAATTTCTACCAGTATCCAGAAACTCGGTTTTTAGCTTTCTATACCCCCAATTAAGAATCTTGATCTGAAAAGACAGGTAAACAATGATTGAAATTACTTCATTAAAAAAAATTCCCTCGGTAAATTTGTGTTCAGTTACAAATTGCCTTTAGATTCCGCCCCGCTTGAATTACACATAATAACACCGTATACTTTTTTGCTGTTCCTTAGGACAATATATTCGCTCACAAACTAACCAGTCTAAACTATACACTAAACAAACCAGTCTAACTATATATATAGATGAATTAATATGGCAAAAACTAAGGTAAATATGAGCAACAAATTATATGACAAATTGTTACACGTGTATCGTGTGTGTCTGTATGTGTGTGTATGTGTGTGTGTGTGTGTGTGTGTATGTGTGTATGTGTGTGTGTATGTGTGTGTGTGTGTGT
>OU696571.1:12239436-12256936 GCA_916048095.2 Sacculina carcini
TTATTAAAAGCCACTAATCTCCAAGCTCCGCAAACTGTTAATAATTTGATATATATATACATTTGAAATTTGGAAGGATGTTTAGCATATTTGCTATACAAAAGCCATATAAGAGTTTCGCTTTTTATTTATATATTTTATCATCTCTGATGCATATTAGCTGATGATATGCATTGTACGTATGTGTGTGTGTGTGTGTGTGTGTGTGTGTGTGTGTTAAAAATCAAATATCAAATACACTAACCAATAAGAATACAAAAACACCAATATAAACACAAACACACACACACACTGACACACACACACCGACACACACACACTGACACACACACACACTGACACACACACACTGACACACACACACACAGAATGACACACACTGACACACACTGACACACACACACACACACACTGACACACACACACACACTGACACACACAAACGCACACACACACACAAAGCCACACACACACAGAAAGTGAAATGTAAAGAAAGAAGGGAGAAATTTACACCTTATAATCATCACTAATATGGACAATGTTCTCTAGAGTATAATACGATTTCACCATGAAAAATTTGTTTCTTTCTAAAAATTTCTACTTTCTTTCTTCACACACACACACACACACACTGACACACACACTGACACACAAACACACTGAGACACACACACTAACACACACACACACACTGACTCACACACTGACACACACACTGACACACACACATACTGACACACACACATTGACACACACTGACACACACACACTGACACATACACACACTGACACACATACACTGACAAACACACACACACACACACACACATACACACTGACACACACACACACACACTGACACACACACTGACACACACACACACTGACACACACACACACTGACACACACACACACTGACACACACTGACACACACACTGACACATACACTGACACAAGCTGTTACCATATGCGCGACAGGTCAGGTCTATCGTGACTTCACGCAATTATGCTAATTAAATCTTGTGTGTGTGTGTGTGTGTGTGTAAGTGTGTGAGTGTGTGCGCAGGGGTAGTTAGGCTACCACAATTACCCATGTTTACCCCAGGGGCAACGGAGCACCCAACTTCAGTAGTGACTCTAAAACTCTCTCCAAAAGCAAGTGTGAGCAACTTATTGTAAGGAATTGTGTGTGTCTGTGTGTGCTTGTGTGTGTGTGTGTGTGTGTGTGTGTGTGTGTGTGTGTGTGTGTTGTTATTACACAGTGGTCGCGGATGCTACAATCATCCTGATCATCAACACACACACACACACACACACACATACACACACACACACACAGACATACAAACACAGTAATATGACGTGTAATTCCACACCTGTGACTACCAACCTATAAACACTCATTCTACTCAAGATTGTGTGTTTGTGTGTGTGTGTGTGTGTGTGTGTGTGTGTGTGTGTGTGTTTGTGTGTGTGTGTGTGTGTGAATTAGTGTAAACTCTGACCTCTGTGACACACGCACGCGCACACTGACACACGCGCATACACAAACAGACACGTGCCCCACTAAGGTCGATGACCTCTTGTGTGTGTGTGTGTGTGTGTGTGTGTGTGTGTCACTGCATGAAAACCGTATGGTTTAATGATAACATATATATAAAGACACCTCACGATTTCTCTATCAAATTTGCTTTTTATGTGGACTTTATTTATCTTTCTTATATATACAGGTTATATTGGATAGATTTTGAAACTTTTTTTTCGAACAATACACATTAATATTAAATATTTTTAAAATTTATTTCTGCTTTTTTTTTGCTAAAAATTATGTTTATTTTAAACAACATTTTGAACATTATAACATTCGGTAATGTACATAATGTAAATGGCATGTGCCTTTTGTATTTAATTGAATTTTAAGCAGAAAATATATTTAAGTTAAAATGAAATAAAAACACGATTTTTAACCGATTATTAAGACAAATTTTCTATGGAGATGAAGAATCTTCGGACTTTTTCCCCATTTTTCACACAGATTATTCAATATATTCTTTGAAAATCTTCAAAACAATATTTCGTATGACAAATTTCTGATAAGGTTTTTATGCAATAACTTTTATTAACCTGAAACCTTCATTTTACCCACGATAAACTTTGTTTAAAACTAAAATTTGTCTCGGTTAGTTTAATAAGTGTTGTTTTCTGAATTTGACAATGAAATTGTTTTTCATATACAGTGAACACTCTAAATAGCGGAAAAGGTGCAATTCTGTGTGATTCTTAAACGGATCATGTATGGAATATATTAACGGGGGGATGACAGTCATCATGCATTAGTGTTCAAAGTTGACTCAGTTGGTCAATTACATGAAACCCTCAACTATTTTCAGCCCAGTCAATTACAACACACACAAATACCCCAATGAAAAGTATATTGCGTAATATAATTCTTCATATATTTATAATTTCTTACATTTTTTGCCGAAATGTCATTTATACCTTCTATGCTGATTTTGATGATAATATACCCAATGAACTGAACTCAGCAGAATTATCGGGGGGTATAATTGCATATTCATACCCCCCAGCCAATTTGTCGGGGGGTATATATCCCCCCATACCCCCAGGATTTACGCCCATCTTGATAAAAGATAACAGTTGACTATTACAAGCTAATATATAGAAACCAATGACTTATTAGCACAAACTATAGACATAGACACAGGCATTTAATTAGACATAGACTAACTAAGAGATCGCCTAGCATCTCACATTGATGTTAATCTCGTACAGGAATGTTATATGCTAATATATATGCTATATTTGCTATGCTATGAAAAGATGTAAACTGTTTAATAATAATGGAATATTTTGTGCAAAATGAAATATTCACATTAAAAATGTTAATAACCTTTATATACTATAGCGAACACCTTCAAATAACTGAAACCTTCAAATAACGGATTATTTTCTCAACTGTATATTAGCATTGTAATTTGCATACGCAAATCATACAATTTTTGTGCTATATTTTTTGACGGCTAAAATTTGCTTAAATTGAAATAAGACATTCAGTATGTGTGTGTGTGTGTGTGTGTGTGTATGTCCACAAACACACACACACACACACACACACAAACACACATACAAACACCATAAATGCACAGCAAATAGGTCACATATCGCATGATCAGCTGTATGTCGACACACGCGCATACAAACCCACACACACACACACAGCTAACAAACACATGCAGATCAGTGCTTCAGTGAGTGGTAATAAAATGTTTCACTGACTTATAATCACCTTGTGTGTTTGAGTGTGTGTGTGTGTGTGTGTGTGTGTGTGTGTTTGTGTGTGACGAGGTGTGTAAATGTCATGAAACACAGGCGCATTAGGACGAGAAAATTTATTGTCCAATTTGAATCTATTGTTTCACACAGACACACAAACATACACATACACGTAGACATACACACGCACATACATACACACACGTGGCTAGACTTGGCGAAGATGTGGTTGCGATAAAACTACGTCTGCATCTGTCTATCACTTCGCGACGTAGTAATAAATCATTGGCAACAGCGGGAAGTTGTGAGCGAAGTGCGCGCCACTTTGGGAGCGCACTTCTGTACGGTCGATTTTAGCGGCCGATCAACACTGATTATCGACCGTAGCGACGGCTGCATCCCCCATTCCTCCCCATCCCCATTGTCATCCCCACCACCAGTGGCCGCGCGCTAATTGGCTGCCCCTCCCCCGCGCCCCACCCGGCAGATGCTTCTGATTGGCGGAGATTGTGTCACGTGGCGCGCACGGCGCGTGCACTGTTTTACTGCGCACCTCCGTATGAGGCTAACGAGTGAGAGCTCAGTCTGTGTTTGGACGTGTTTGGGTGCGGACGTGTTCGCTCCGCGTTTACATGCGTTAGTATGCTAGCACTGTTATTGTCGTCGGCTGTGCCTTACTACAATGCGGGAGATGAAGATGTGTTGCATATGGAAGAGGAGCAGTTGCAAATGCTCTTGCAACATTCGCTGAGGCAGACAGTTTTGCGTTCATTGAAAGATGAAAATCAAGGTGGGTTTTCAAGTGGATTTTTCAAGTTACAATGAAAGTAGTCTTTGCTAGATCTTTTTGGTAAATTTTTATTTTCTCTCAATGGCCTAATGTTTTTTTATTACCTAAGAATTACATCATGTGGCAGGGAATATGTCAGTTTCATTCTATTTTTGTAGTTTAAGCTGGGATATTTTTCATTCTTTGCCATTGATATTTTTTTTTTGCTGAAGATATTTTTTTCACAAATTATTTTCGGTACACCGATTTGGTTAATTATATCATAACGATTTTTGTCGTGTTAAAATTATTGTCGTTCGTATTGTGAATTGAAATTGAATTGCAAGCATTTTGAGCAGATTTGTTCAACTTATTCAATCGGTTTTACAATGTTTGTGTTTATGTAAGATTTATGTAATTTGACAATGAAAAGGTTGTCTTGTTTGTGTTTTCCTATCTTACATTCTCACATTTACCTATCTCAGTGAAATTTCTGCTTTGACGCACACTTTGACGCGCACTCATTTCTGCTTCACTCAATTTTCTGCTTCGCTCAATTTTCTGCTGTGTTGCCATGGCGACCAATGACCGACAAAGCTCTTTCAATGACCTTCACCCAATGACGTCTCATAAACTCTTTCTTTCATTATCCTGTCCCTCTCTCTCACTCGCTGTGTGTGCGTGCTTGTATGTGTGTGTGTGTGTTCTTACTTTCATCCACCGCCTTCCACGCTTGTATGTCCGTGTGTGTGTCTGTGTGTGTGTAGGTGCGATCGCTTGTGAATCGCCCGGTAAACACCCCCCGTCATCCCAGCCATGTGTACCCCCTGTGACAATGGCACCGCGCCACCAAACGGATCATGTGCGCCAAATTCACCGACAAATGGCCATTCAACTGCGCCGTATTGCGGATCGTCTTGAAGAACAACATTGTTCACAGGTGTGTGTATGTATGTGTGTGTGTGTGTGTATGTGTGTGCCAGTGGTTTTCAACGCATTTCGGTGTGGGCGCACATTTTTCAAATCACCTTTCCTATTCTAGATTATATCCTAGATAGCAATAGATTTTAAAAATACAAAACTAAAACCGATGTTTAAATGAATTAATAGCAAAAAGGTTGTCTTTCTGAGAAAAACATAATAAAACGTAGGTTAAATGAGTATAATTTCTTTAGTTTTTTTTCACAGGAATTCTTGAACCCCCTAGAAAACCAGTTTCAAACCCCCTTAGGGGTGCGAACGCCCGCTTTTAAGAATCCCCTGATATAGAATTTCACATCACTCCACACACACAGAGTGGATCAATTAGTCAGCTAAATAAATTAATTGAATTTTGTGTTTGTGTGTTAGTGTGTGTGTATATCAGTATGCGTGTGTGTGTGTGGTGCTTTTTATAATGTCGTATTTTTGTTTTTTATTGAGTATACGTGTGTGTGTACGCTTACGAATGTTTGTACGTGTGTGTGTCCGTTTGTTAAATTCCGCACTGTAATTTTT
This sequence comes from Sacculina carcini, assembly GCA_916048095.2. Taxonomy (NCBI): domain Eukaryota; kingdom Metazoa; phylum Arthropoda; class Thecostraca; family Sacculinidae; genus Sacculina; species Sacculina carcini. The sequence goes on from OU696571.1 coordinate 12,244,999, forward strand.
CCAAAATTATATTATCTACGCATCTGAGACACATTGTCTGTAGAGATTGCGCAATAAAATTGTATAAATATATGAAACAAATGGAAATGTATGTGTATGTATGTATGTGTGTGTGTGTTTGGGTGTAGGTTTGCAAGAAGCGGAAACTTTCTCTGCAACTGCCATCGCCCAGTGGTGTAATGTGTGTGTGCGGTGTGGTGTGGCTGTTCTCCCTGGCCGCTAAAACTGCATGCCATTATCTACGGGGCTGAAGGAAAATCAAGATTAAAAAGGGCAAATTTCTGCTGCGGTGAAAGATGTGTTTTATTTTTTCTTCTTGAATTTCTGCTCATTCGGATTTGTCAGCTGTTTCGGTTTGCTGTTGGATTTCGTTTCTGCTTTGTGGTTGAACAATTGTGTTGGCTAAATACCTGAATTCTTGTGGTTGAATTCAGAAGAACGATTTCTGCTCTGTGTTCGTTGTCGGTTCACAAAATTCTGCTCTGTGAATTTGATCTCATATAATGAACTCTCACATGATCATTCTGACTCGCCAAAAATATGCACAATATTCTGATGTGTAATTAATACGTGATTTAATTTTATTTTCTGCTCTCCAATAAATCAATTTTAATATAAACAGAAATGAGCTTGTCAAAAATGACTGATTTTCCTACTGAATATTTTTTGTATTTTTTTGTGCAAGTTATTCAATGTTTTCCATTCATTTTTCATATATATATATATATATATATATATATATATATAACCTTGTGTTATTTTTTTGTGTGTATTTGATTCAACTGCCGACATTTTTCGAAACCATTGGGCTTTCAATGTGTGTGTGTGTGTGTATGTATGTATGTCTATTTGTATGTGTGTGTGTGTGCTCCGACATGCAGACATGTGTTTCTGCTAAAGACAGTGGTAATACCCAAGAACTTTCATAAATTTGCCGATTCAACGTCATCGGATATATATGTTTGTGTGTATATGTTTGTGTATAGGAATTCCCCGCTTTGTATAAATAGTTTTTGAGCAGAAATTTTTTCGCATATTCTACATGTGTGTGTGTGTACATATTTATCATATATTATAAATCGTATGTCGTGTATATAATATATTCTGTTCAGCATAGATATGTGAGAGTGTATACCATAGTTGTATATTTTTTCTCATTTCTGTTGTATGCGTTTTCCCTTATATGCTGGTTTTATCGGCATATATATATATATATATATATATGAATTTTGTGTATGCGCTTAGTTTTTTAGTGCGTTTTGTCGAAAGGCAAAAATTGATTATTTTTTGTTAGACTTAGATTTGATATGCGTTGTGTATTTGGGTTGTTTAGATGTTTGTGTGTGTTTGTGTGTTTTTACATTAGAAGTGTTTGTTGTTTATGTTTTTTGAAAATTTGGTGTGTTTTTCTACGAAAGTCAGGTATGTCGGTTCGTTTCAATAAAGTCCTTGAAAAAGATTTGGAAATTTTGACAGTGTCATTAATGATGGCAAAATATATGAAATTTCGTATTTTGGAAAATAAATTCTGTCATTTTGTGTATGTTAACACACGGGTAATTTCTAAGAATTTTTACCACGTGTTAACAAAAACTATAGTGTCCCTTACGACATTCCTTATGACATTAATTTAAGTTATTAAACCGAATGCATTGAGTTTTACTAAATACTATAATTTATGGAAAACAAACAATTTTACTGATTTATTTTTGTTTTGATGTTTAGCGCAATATTAGAGCTATCCAAATATTGAGCATTGAAATTACTGCGAAATTATTTTTTGAAATTCTTGTGCTTCTGCCTTATTGTAACTCTTGTCAAACTGCGCTATGTTCTGCTTCGCCTGAGGCGAAAGCGGTCGCTATCGAGTGACGTCACGATGACGTCACGACAAGCCAGCCAATCAGAATTGTGAACGACCCATTCACACCAGGTTAAGTTAGGTCAGTTTCAAACCAAAAGCCTATAACTGCGTTTTTCTGTGATTTAACAGTGTACAAAGCCTAAATTTGAGGTATGTGGTATTTGTGAAGATACATATGTAGTGAGTGTGTTGTAGTGAGTATTACGATCTTCAGAGTACCGCTTCGAAAATTCAGGTGAGTACAGCAAACACACACAAACACAAACACACACAAACACAAATACGAAGTCTATTTTTGGAAGTTTGAAGCTGATTTACAGAGGCAAATTTTCGCCACCAAAGACACAGTGGTTTAAAAGACTTTTTACACATGTAAATATTCAGAGTTTTACAGACCAACTTATGCCTTCAATGAATGGAATGACTTCATGAGTTCCACTTGCCCTAAAACCTCGTTTGATTCCTTCTGTTGTGTATATACGAATACGTTTGAAAAACACTTTTCTATTAGATTACACAAATCTTTCTGAGCTCCCGTTTTGATGTAATTATTATCTTGTATCTCTATATCTCATGTTTATCGCGCCTTTGTTGATTAGTGCGCTATATCAAATACACGCTTGTTGTTGTTGTTTTTGTTGTTGTTTGGAAATTCACACAGAAGTCCGCACGTAACATCCTGTATAAAAAATACAAACTTTCAAGACTTTCAAGAATATCACCTCGTATTTACAACGATACATACAAACAATATAGAAATACACTCACCAATACACTAAGAGTCTCGAAGAAGCCTATATAACAAACAGGCATTTGTTGAAAGTCAAGGAGCTCCGAGAAAACAGTGCAAGTTGCAGATCAACATATTAGGTAGAGCAAAACACGACAACAAGGAATCTGAGGATTGTATTGAGTTAGAACAGTGGTTCCCAACCTTTTTCAGCTTGTTACCCAATTTAGCATCTCATATTAAGCATGTTACCCCTTTGTTACTGTACATGTTACTGTAAGCATTCACACACACACGCACGCGTGCACACACAACTATATATAACACGCCATATGAGCAATACAATATCCACACAATGCAAACAATAAACATAATATGCTAAGTTAACATTAATCCCAATACAAAGTACCGCAATGTTTTCTTGAATTTCAGAATTCTTAACATTTTCCTGTCACCCCTACATTACCCCCGAACAATTGCTAAATTACCCCCAGCGGGTAATTTACCCAAGGGGTAATTTCCCCCAGGTTGGGAACCACTGAGTTAGAAGGATTGAAATGTACGTTCAATTAATATTTTCTGAAAATCACAGCACAATTTGGTCCACCTATGCATGAATTTCAAAAGTAATTGACATATTCCCCAGATCATAAACACATTTGATACTGAGACACCGGGTTCTAACGAAATTTCACCAAAGCTGACAAAAAGAACGCGTCAATTAATTAATTTATTTGGAAGAAGGCTACATTTCTGAACAGCTTAAATTGGCAGAGATTATACCCATTATTAAGTCCGGTGATAAAAGTGAAATCAGTTATTATAGACCAATAACGATACTATGTGTATTTAGCAAGATATTCGAAAATGTTATATTCTTGCGATTGTTATTGTTTCTTGAAAAACATCACACTCCACACAAAAACATCCATGATTAATTTTGCAGAAAGTGTATATCGAAGCTTAGAAGAATAACTTTACATGGCGGGTATTTTTTTATCGATTTGCCAAAAGCGTTTGAAACAATAAACCATTCAATTTCATAAACTATTGTGTAATTACTATCAACGTTCTAATCTGGGTCCAATAATATATATGAATAATATAGAAGAATTACACGAAAAAATAGAGTTTGAGTTGAAAAACTTTAAACAATGGTTAATTACGAATCATCTGCTAAAATTAACGTTAAGAAATCGTGTTATATATTATTTCAGAATAGCTCAAGCAAAAATGAAATTTACGCTGTGCATTTTGGTGTAATTGTGGATGAAATTATTAATTGTAATTAACATATTCATCAATTATGCACCAATGATTACATAGAGTAAAAGGGCTTACGTATCGCGTACGTCACAATTTAACTATTGAAGCAAAAAGGAGTATTTATTACACGATGTTTTATTCTCACCTCATATACTGCATTCCCATATGGGCAAACACTTTCTTCGAAAATTAAACATTACACAAAATATGTTCTTTAGGTGCATATTTCATAAATACTTCACAATGATTTTGATATATAGAAAGAGGAATGAAGACTTAATATTTAAAACGTTGCAGGATTTGCGTAATACTTGCAATAAAAATGCAAATTAAATGTTGCTAGTGTTTAGACGAGAAAAACTTCACTAAATAGTTTGATCAATTTCAGCCCAGAATCATCATATAAAATTGCTGTTTAAAGAATCATCTCTTTATAAATTAACATTCCCTTTATAAATTAACAATCCCATAACATTTGCTGATGTAAGATTATGAACATTTGTAGATATTTTTGTGTTTGAACGATTTTGTGTGTGCTTTTGTTATTGTGTATATAACCGTGTTGATATGTTTTGTCCCTCAAGGAGATGTTGGTTCGATGGACCGATTCCACCTTAAAATGTTGCCTCATAATATTCCGTTATATATATATATGTGTGTGTGTTTGTGTGTGGCAAATATAAAAACAAACAAGCAAACAAACATACACTCAAAATAATGTACGTCTTTTTCCCATATAAAACAAAGCATATCCGTTTTTCGCTACTACAATCCACTTCCACGGGGTCATTATACACCAATAAACACACACAAACACACACACACACACACACACACACACATATACACATATATGCACACACACACAAACACACCATTATTAACTTGGTATATGGAAGTCGATGACCTCTTATATCGTCGGTTTAGACATTATATGTGTGTGTGTGTGTGTGTGTGTGTGTGTGTGTGTGTGTGTGTGTGTGTGTATGTGTGTGTGTGTGTATGTACATGTGTGTGCGTGTTGAGCTTGCAATGACATCATTCATTGCAGTGTTTGCAGGTTGAAAAAAATTTACCGCCCACCGTAAGGGATACGTTTCTAAAAACTGCGTATGCATGACTGTGCGTGTATGTCTGTGTGTGTGTGTGTGTGTGTGTGTGTGTGTGTGTGTGTGTGTGTGTGTGTGTGTGTGTGTGTGTGTGTGTGTGTGTGTGTATGACTCACCTTTCATGCATTATATTGCGTGTGTGTGGGTGTGTGGGTGTTTGTGTGTGGGTGTGTGTGTTTGTACACTTTCCTCGAACGCTTATAGGCGTAGATTTGCTCACCAAGGTATGACTCATCGCTTACCTGTGCGCATGTATGTGTGTGCGTCAGTGTGTGTGTCAGTGTGTGTGTGTGTGCAAGAAAGAGTGGGTGACAGGAAAGAGCAGATGAGAACAGATTAAAGTCGTATTGTTGAAAATATTTCTAGCTTGAATAAAACCTATACAAGTCTTACACATTAACTCGTATCGATACTGGGTCAAAATGTGTTCGTGTGTGTGTTCGTGTCTGTCTGTCTGTCTGTCTGTCTGTCTGTGTGTGCGTGTGTGTGTGTGTGTGGGTGTGTGTTTGATTAGTTGCCATACAACCAATTTGACACATAAGACCAAAATTATACTCGATTATTCATTCGTGCTTCTACGAATCCATCACAAATAGCGTAGCGTATGTCAGTATGTCAGTGCGTAAGTGTGTATGTGTGTCTGTGTGTGTGTGTACGTTGTTTTATACCCACACACACACACACTATATTCTGTGCGTGAAATATCAAATATATGTGTGTGAGATGATTTTCCCGAATGGTATGATTCACGATGGTAATTACCACCCACAATGGTAATTGGTGTCATTGTCTGTGTGTGTGTGTGTGTCTGTGTGTGTGTGTGTGTGTGTGTGTGTGTGTGTATGTGTGTATATGTGTGTGTGTGTGTGTGGGTTTTGAAGGGTTGACATTTTCGCATCGGTTCTTGGAACAAAGTTGACGAACACACACACATACACACATACACAATCAAGGTGGTTTGGCATAGCAACTGTATGTATGTATGTGTGTGTGTATGTGTATGTGTGTGTGTGTGTCGTGTGTGTGCTGTGTTTTGTGCAACCAAAAACTACTTTTTGATATATTATCGATATTTGTACTTACAATATAGTCAATGTGGCATGTATAGGGGATTAAATATTTGCATAGTGCATATGTCAAATTCAATATGATGATAATATATTGTCATACCAATTAAATGCAATTCAATCATATTTGTGGAAGTTATAATGAAATTTATTCAAATTGAGATAAACAGACTGACACTACTCAAAAACTAAATATAATTCTATTCATATATAACTTGTATTAAAAAGCCGTTATTTTGAAAAGTGAAAATATTTCGAAAGCACAATATCTTCAAAAAACGTACGGTAGAAAATTCTCGGTATATATATATATATATATATATATATATATATATATATATATATATATATATATATATATATATATATATATATATATAAGTTTCTGGAAGATTAATCTCCAATCTTTTGTGATATATGTGCAAGTCAACCCGAGTGCGCTTCGAAAAATATTCACTCGTCGAGTTTTTCTGCTTTCCGACAAGTTTTTCTTGTGTTCTTGAGCCGTTTTTCTGCTTCACACACTCATACGCAGCAGCACACTCTGAGCAGAAACTTGTCAGAGCAGGAACGAACACGACCACGACCTCCCACAAGAATTCCATCAATTATCACAAGACACCGGACGACCTATGACACACACACACACACACATACACACACAAACACGCACATGCATAAACACACATATACACACAATAGAAAAACATCGATAAAAACATGACCGTTCGCCTAGAAAAACATCGTTTTATCTTTGAGTGTGTTACGGAAATTGTCAGCGCGAAATTGTGGTCGATTATCTGGGAAGATTAATTATCTCCCGTGATGCCGGTTGAGAAATCTTCCCCTATCAATTCTTTATAAATCTCCGTGTTTTTGTAACTTTGTTTCTACAGCAGCCTATCACTCAAGAAAACGCACAAAAAGCGAAATTTTCATGAGCAGTGATATTTTGAAAAATGTGGGCCAGTTTTGATCATACAATATTTAAACTGAAAAATATATTTTGCAATATTTATTGTATGCGGAATATATTGATAAATGTGGAAATATTAGCAAGAAAGAATTCTTCTATTTTTTAATAATATATTCATAAGTTAGAGATATATATTTATCAATTTATAAGTAAATTTTATTAATATGCAGTCATTTGATTTATTCATAATTATTAATTTATTTATTAATTCAGACTTTGTTGAACTTTCAGTTTATCGACGCCAAGACAATTCAACACTACAAACTACTCGTATAATTTCCAACCATTCACAAACACACACACAAACACAAACACACACAAACACACACAAACACACACAAACACATACAAGATATTGATCTAACTAGAAAGTCCAGTACAAAGAATATCAGCTCACTTCACAGCATGGAGTCTGACAAACACACACACACACACACACACACACACACACACACACACACACACACACACACACACACACACACACACACACACACACACACTCACACACACACACACACACACACACACACACACACACACACACACACACACACACACACATACACACACACATACATGCAGTCAGAGCAGTTGAAAGATGTCAAATCATGCCGCACGCCTGATTTGCATAAATCCGCCGTTCAAAACATAACACTCACTGACACACACACTTACACACACACACTCACACACTGACACACACACACACACACACACACACACACAGACATACACACACAGACAGGTGCACAGTGAGATAATGGGAAGATGTTATCTGAGCGATGATGGGGGATTTGGCTATGGAAAATTGGGTATGGGGTAATGCTGGGTAAAGCTGGGGGTGTGTATTATCTCGGTAGGATATATTGACACACGACATCACTGACACGACATCACTGACACGACACCACTAGCACGACATCACTGACACGACATCACTGACACGACATCACTGACACGACATCACTGACACGACATCACTGACACGACATCACTGACATGACATCACTGACACGACATCACTGACACGACATCACTGACACGACACCACCGACACGACACCACTGACACGACATCACTGACACGACACCACTGACATGACACCACTGACACGACATCACTGACACGACACCACTGACACGACATCACTGACACCACATCACTGACACGACATCACTGACATGACGCAACTGACATGACATCACTGACACGACACCACTGACACGACACCACTGACACGACATCACTGACACGACACCACTGACACGACATCACTGGCACGACACCACTGACACGACATCACTGACACGACATCACTGACACGACATCACTGACACACGACACCACTGTCACGACATCACTGACACGACATCACTGACACACGACACCACTGTCACGACATCACTGACACGACATCACTGACACGACATCACTGACACGACATCACTGATACGACATCACTGACAAGACATCACTGACAAGACATCACTGACAAGACACCACTGACACGACACCACTGACACGACACCACTGACACGACACCACTGACACGACACCACTGACACGACATCACTGATACGACATCACTGACAAGACATCACTGACAAGACACCACTGACACGACACCACTGACACGACACCACTGACACGACATCACTGACACGACATCACTGACACGACACCACTGACACGACATCACTGACACGACACCACTGACACAACATCACTGACACGACATCACTGGCACGACATCACTGACACGACACCACTGACACGACATCATTGACACGACATCACTGACACGACATCACTGACACGACATCACTGACACGACACCACTGACACAACACCACTGACACGACATCACTGACACGACATCACTGACACGACATCACTGACACGACATCACTGACACGACATCACTGACACGACATCACTGACACGACACCACTGACACGACATCACTGACACGACATCACTGACACGACACCACTGACACTACATCACTGACACAACATCACTGACACGACATCACTGACACGACATCACTGACACGACACCACTGACACGACATCACTGACACGACATCACTGACACGACATCACTGACATGACATCACTGACACACCATCACTGACACGACATCACAGTGTGAAGGCTATATAAATTGCACATGACTGCAATATCCATGCATCATGATCATCAACAAACAGACAGACAGACAGACAGACAGACAGACAGACAGACAGACAGACAGAGAAGAGCAATAACATTAGACAATAAAAACTCACACTATATGTAAATGATATAAGGTGAAATGGAATCAGATCTGCAACATTTGCAAGCGTGCAATATGCTAATGAGCTATACTTCCTCATTTTTTTCATCCACGTATTGTTCCATTATATTTCCATTCTACCAGCCTTTTACTGTGTTTCATGGATTTTGTCCGAAAATTCTCCAAAAAAAATATTGGTTTTGGTATGATGTATTGTCGTATAAGAAATTGTTTTTGACATTTCAGCTATATAACATGTTATAATAGACTAATATAACATGGACATACAAACACACACATACACCTACACACACACACATACACATATACACACACATAAGATTCAATTTGTTCAAACACACAGACCAAATTCTCCTAGTAATAAAACCCACCACACACATAACATCACATAACATAATCTCAAATGGAGAAATTCCTCTTCCCTTTAGACAGACATACATCCATGCCTTTGGTAAACTTTAATCGTCCACAAATCTCTCCCAAGAGCAAACACCAACCAACATACAGCTGTGTGTATGTCTGTGTGTGTGTGTGTGTATGTGTGTGTGTGTGTGTGTGTGTTTAAGTGTGGGAATTGGTCATACAAACTCACTGAATACGGCAAAAATGTACATTTCTTGTGTTTACGACCTTTCAACATTATATATATTTGTGTTTGTGTGTGTGTGTGTAAGTGTGAGCGAGTTTATATTTCTGCTTTGCTGGGGGCACACTAATACACACACACGCACACACACACACACACACACACACACACACACAGACACACACACAAATACACACACATTCTGGAGATCATAGGGGGATGGTTGGAGTGGGGATGGAGTATTTGGGGCAGTTTGGGAGGAGGGTGGCAGGTGACTCAAGTCATTCGCTTCTGTATGTGTGTTTGTGTATGTGTGTGTGTGTGTGTGTTTGACATTTACGGCGCATTTTGCGCGCACAAACTGTCATTTTACGATCACACACATACACACACACACACACACACACACACACACACACACACACACAAACACACACACACACACACACACCAAACAACCCAACTAACCAATGGACAGAGCTTAGGACATTTAGAAAGAGGGGAAATATAGATAGTGTGTGTGTGTGCGTGTGTGTGTGTTTGTGTGTGTGTGTGTGTGTGTGTTTGTGCTTGTGTGTGGAGAGGATATTGAAGTAGCTCATACACTCGAGATGAAAGAAATTCTCGGTAGCTTCAAGTAGGTGCTCATAAAAGTGCATTCGACATGCGATCTTTGCCCTATAGGTACGCAAGCACACACACACGCACATACATACGCACACATACATACACACACATACACGCATGCATACGTACGCATATATACACGTACAAAAAGTGTAGTTTTGTAAATCATAAATATTTCAGCTATTTTTCTCGGGAAAATAACAATGATAAAGATAGTTTAACAGATAAATAAATATTTTCCTCTGGTAAATATGTTTTTGTGTTCACTAATGATGAGCCATTTGTTATTTTAATTTGTAAGAAATGTTTGCATTTTTTAATTGAATTTTGCGTATAGTAATTATTATTACTGTATTTTTTTGTAATTTGAATAAAATTTATGTCGTAAATTATGCTCATTACTAATTTTTCGTGGTCGTAATTTGCATATTTCTATCCAATTTGCACATCTAATTAAGTAACCAGGAAAAAATATTTTCGGCCAAATTGTTGAAATTTCTCAAAAACAATTTTTTTTCATGTCTCATAAAGTCTATTTTTCCCCAAACTCTTCATCGTACAGCACTCTTCTCTTCAATATACTGTCGCTTAAATCTATCCTTATCATATGTGAGATCTCGGAAAAGCAGGACTTTTTAAAATGCGCCGAATGCGAAGCAGAAATATTTCTGCTCTTTCATTTCGACCCAACTTCCGGTCCGGCTGGTCGGTTTTTTACTGCTCTTGGTAAATTTCTGCTTCGCAAAGCAAACCGCTTTTTGAAATTCCAACAAATTATATATGTTTATGTATATATATATATATATATATATATATATATATATATATATATATATATATATATATATATATATATATATATTCATTTTTTAATTGGACCGCCGTTGTGACAATTTATGGAGCAATTATGGAAAAATAACATTTCAATTAAACGGAAAAATTGTTTTCTCTCAATAATAACATCTACCCGACGTCTAATTAGTGCCTCAAACGAGAACATTCGTTTCCACTAACGAAAACACACCAGGTGTTTCAGTGTTTGTGTATGTCTGTCTGTGTATGTGTGTATGTCTGTGTATGTGTGTATGTCTGTGTATGTGTGTGTGGGGTATATCTTCCCATTAATCTAGCTATATCAATCTACCTCTTGTTTGAGGTAAATTTCTATGTTGTTTGCTTAATTTGCAGGTGTTCAATTTGATTGGAATTAAAAAACAAACTGCCCAAAAAAGCCAATTTTTCTAAAATAAAACCAACAATAAACTAACACTTTCGGATACGTTTATTGGTAAGTTCACATTTCGCTTTTTGTAGTGCGTGGAAGAGTTTAGAAGCAGAGTAAATGTGACAAGATAGAGATTGAGAGCGGGTACAATAAAATCAACTGAAGAATGATGTAGTGTGATGAAATA
>OU696571.1:12264436-12269436 GCA_916048095.2 Sacculina carcini
AAAAGTTGCACAACTCATAACTAGGGCTGTCAAAAAAGTAACCTAAAAATCAGAAAAAAGTAACTTTATTTTCGAGAAAAAGTAACCTAAAAAAGTAACCTAAAAATAACCTGAGTTTTAATGTTATTATCACTTTTGTATCGCTTTATCACATGTTTATCACGCCTTTGCTGATTAGTGCGCTATATGAAATACACGGTTTGTTTGTTGTTTGTTTGTGAACATATAAAGTAACCTAATAACCAATAAAAAAAGTAACCTAAAAATAACCTCCTTCAAAAAAGGTCAATTTCTGTTTGCAGTTCTGAAGGAAGAAAATACACCAGTCCTTCTATCCTATTTCCGAGTTGGTACTATTTTTCCATCCTCTCTCCGATCTGGCACCATTTTACATCAAACCACCATAAGTGACTTACCATAATTTTGCTAACTTAGAAAAAAGGAGCATAACCATCCAAATATAATTTCATGTGTAAGGCTAATACAAATGCGAAATACACTAATTGCAAATGTAAATATTTGTAATAATGGTCGCAATAATGTTCCAATGGAACTTTTTTATCAAATAGCACGTACTACAGCTTGTATATTTGTGTGAGCGTAAACACTGCATGTGTGAATGCCCCCGTCCTCCCATATGTAGCACCCTGTGCTCACAGTCTTATCAATGTAAAACGTGAGAAAATGGCGCTATCTCACGCCCTGAAAATCACGTTCTAATTCCTGTTCAAGTAAATACGTACTGTCAAGTGCTACAGTGCAGTATCTGGTATAGAGAGCTCACACATCGTACTATACCACGCTCCAAACATCTCACGACACCCTCCAGTTCGTGGACATTTTCTAAAATGGAATTACACTATCCTGCGTACCCAAAAACGTATATATATATATCGAGTAGCACAGATATTAAGATGAATACCAATTGCTAAATCCTAACAGCAGAAACTTTGACATTTCTTGATCTTCAGACCTAATAGTCCATCTCTTTTCCTATTTTATCCTCATATATACCGTTTTGTGCCTCTTATCTGCAAAAAGTCACCGAACTTCGTGGTTAACTTACCTAATAACAAGAAAAATGCCAAAAGCTAACCTGACGATAAAAAGTAACCTTAAAAGCAAAAAAAGTAACTTAACGATGGAAAAGTAACTTTTGGTAACTTAATAACTTTTTTAATAATTATCGTACACAACTTTTATATGCAGTTTTAGGTAGCTTATGAAAAAGTGACCTTTAGGTGAAAAAGTAACTTTATTAACTTTTGACAGCCCTACTCATAACTAACATATGTGTATGTCTGGCTGTGTGTGTGTGTGTATTGGTTGAAAAATGAAAGTTTACACTCGCGCATCCGTGTGTGTGTGTGTGTGTGTGTGTGTGTGTTTGTGATGTGATCACGTATGCAGATTAGCTTGTCATTGGGGCAACACCCAGACACACACATACACACACACTAACACACTAGCACACACACACACACATAAACACACATACACACACTTATAGTCTGACATCGCAAAGAAGAAATGATTGATGTCACACACGCACACATACACATGCACACACACACACACACATACACATACACACAGACACAAATCACAATACATGAACCTCTTCACTCCTAAACCCACTCACTTAAAATTCATAGTTACAAAACTTCACGAATGTAATATGTGTGTGTGTGTGTGTGTGTGTGTGTGTGTGTGTGTGTGTGTGTGTGTGTGTGTGTATGTGTGTGTGTGTGTGTGTGTGTGTGTTTTGGTGTTATTATGAAGAATTGAAATAGATTAGTTCGAAACAGTTATGAGAATCGGAAATAATATGTTTATGGGTATATGTACAGAATATACATGATGGATATGTACAGAATATGTACACGTACATAACTTACCATTCGGATGGAAAATAAAAATTTGCACAAAAAAAAATCTACAAAAATTTTCTTCAACAGAAATGTGTCTATAATTAACAGCGGGGAAATTATCATACTTGGGTAAAAATGATATTTGCGAATAATCATTAGATTTCGGTAAACTTTATACTGGGGTAAACTTTATACTTGGGTAAAGCAATATACCGGGGTAAATCCTTATACTGGGGTAAACTCTATATTTGGGTAAACATTGTACTTGGGTTAACATTATACTTGGGTAAAGCACCATACTGGGGTAAGCTTTACACTTGGGTAAGCATTCTACTGGGGTAATTACTGTACCCTGTAGTCACGTAATATAGTGATGTACCACACATCAAATGTTGGCGTATCCCAATTACCCCTAATAGTCAGTCTTGCCAAACTGACACACACACACACACACACACACACACACACACACACACACACACACACACACACAGACAGGTGGGCAGGTGTATACACATGTTTGTGTCAATAAGTGTGTGTGTGTGTGGGTGTGTGTGTTTGTATGCTCGTGTGCTTGTGTGTGTGTGTGTGTATGTTGATAGGTAGGCTTGTTTGATTAATTGACCTAACCCGTTCATTTTCCACATGAGCATGTCTGTCTGTCTGTGTGTCTGTGTGTGTGTTGATGTGTGAGAGAGTGCACACACACACACAGACAGACATACACACACACAGGTGACACGCTAATGAGAATATTGACAATTGACCGAAATAATGATGGATGTAGATGTATGTGTGTGTTTGTATGTGTGTGTGTGTGTGTGTGTGTGTAATTTTGTAATTGTAATTATAAATATATTTCCGCACACAAGCATACAATATGAACACACATTAACATGTAACAACAAACATGGAAAATTTCCGATAAACCCAAGCTTTTCGTCGGACAAATGTGTTAAAATAAAACACGTGGTAATACAACACACACACACATACACACATGTGTTAATTTACGATAGTAATAGCACAATGTACAGACATATAATAAGAAAATAATTAAAGAGACAATTAAATCATCTGGAAGTAATTGTTAACAAGTGAATTGGACATCAAACATGTATTTTTTCAATTTCATTTTGAATATATTTGTGTGTGCATGTGTGTGTGTGTGTGTATGTGTTGATTGTATTCAGTCAAATTGTTGTATATTTATATAATTCTGTATATACATTCGTTGATGTCAAAATATCCTATATTTTCACTATGGGAAAATCGTCCTTTTGGGGAATATATCGAACACCATATCGCGCAATATAATGTTATCAAAATGTCTTCATAAATGATTTTAATAATTGTTAATATAATGCATTTATTTGCGCACACTGGTTATAATAATGCATATATAATAAAACAGTACATATATGCACAATATCATATTGTATAACTAACATAATATATGGATATATTAGACGCAAAATATTTCAAAATCACAATTTGATGACCAGTTTATGAAAATTGACAATTTGTGTAAAATACACATCTCTTAAGAACAGATTTGAAAATAGTATTATTATTTTCATTAAAAAAATATTTTAAACAAAGTTTGCAATAAAAGCAATCCTAATAAATCTATGAAGAACACAATTTTATCTTTGGTGAAAATTTAAAAGAGATTTTCCCTGTGGAATGAAATATATGGCATTTCAATGCGGAATGAAGAAATAGACGCATATTTATAACTAAATATGCCCGAACTCATTGACAAAACTCATACAAACATGTTAATATAATATTGAACCTTTGTATATAATTTTTTTTCTTCAAATTTTACAAAGCAGAAATTTGTCGTACATCAGAATAAAGAGAGAGAGAGAGTGTGTGAGAGCGAGTCACAATTACAAGACAGAGTATGAGAGCGAACGATGAGCAGAAATATTTGCGCGTCTTCTTTCAAGTATCTTTTTCTGCTCAAACATAAAACTGCTCTGAAAGTCGCTAATGAAGCCAACTGACTCTACGTGTATGTCTGTCTGTCTGTGTGTGTGTATGTGTGAGAGATGTGATTTAATAGATAGCTCACGAATATACTTGTGTAGACCTCCACAGCTTGTCATTATATATATACACACACACACACACACACACACACACATGAATGCAGACACACATACATACACGTGGCGTTGGTCATATTTGTCTGAAATGTCCTCACAAATGCCACAATAAATACAAACATGCATGTTTGTATGTCTGTGTGTGCAACATTACCGAAGCTTCTGTGTATGTGTGTGTATGTGTGTGTGTGTATGTGTGTGTGTAAGTTTTATGCCAATGTGTATCTGTAGGTTCATTTGCGCATATTTTAATGACTATATGTGTGTGTATATGTGTGTATGTGTGTGTGTGTGTGTAAGTTTTATGCGAACGTGTATATGTAGGTTCATTTGCGCATATTTTAATGTATGTGTGTATGTATGTGTGTATGTATGTGTGTGTGTATGTGTGTGTGTGTGTGTATGTATCTGTATGTGTATTTGCACCAGAATATATAGAAAGCACGTATATATTTCATATATAAATTTCATATATATATATATTACGATTATATGCAACTTATCCCAAAATAGCATATAATTAACATTTATCTACACGTAAATTATAGAAAATGGGCCTGGAAAAATACTCTCTTATAACTTTTCAAGCAAAACTTTTCAAGCAGAACTTTTCAGCAAGACATTTTCAGCATAAATTGTGTGTAAAAAATTTCTTCCAAATTAATAACTTCATACAAATCATTTGTTCCTTTTGTATTTTTTGCTTTTGATAAATTTATCGGGATATTTTTACAAAAACTCTTTATTGTGCACAACTTTTCATAGTCTAATATTCTATACAATGAACCTAGGATATATGAGAATTGTCGAAAATGGAGTAAAAGTATCCTATTTACGGGGAAAATTTGACGTAAAGTATAGAAAATGGGCCTGGAAAAATACTCTCTTATAAGCAGGGTTCTTTTATATCTGAGCTAAACTGTAAACGCCTCAAACAGCAATAAATGCCTCAAAAAATATTCATTTAGCCAGGAATAATATTTATTCTAAAAAATTACGTCCATCTAACTTTCAC
>OU696571.1:12274436-12314436 GCA_916048095.2 Sacculina carcini
GGGGATTTTAAAAAGTATGACCCTTATTAAACATACACACACACACACATATACACATACATACACATACGCATACACAAGGGTTCATATATACCCATCTTTTTAGAAGCATCTTATGGTATGGTCCATACATCAAAAAAGCATTGTTGGGTTAGATTGTTCCTATGCGAAGAATGTTTATTTATATATTTTCTCCCCCAAAAAATACGCTATCCCTATGGCAATACATACACAAAAATGCATAGATATTCGAGAAATAATTTGAAGTAAATCATATAGGTTCAAATGACAAAACAGAAAATTTAACAGACATCAATACATAATATATATCATTATTAATAGGATAATAAGCATACTACAATCGCAATACAGCGTCATATATTGTAAATCAATGCACAACACACACACACACACACACACACACACACACACACACACACACACACACACACACACACACACACACACACACACACACAGACAAACATACAAACGTACACTTGGGAATATTCTTGACATACATATACTTATACATATACACATACATAAGCGTATGATTTGGCATAATGATTTAGCAAAAGAATATATGCCTTTATAAGCTTGTGTATGTGTGTATGTGTGTGTATATGTCTGTATTTGTGTATGTATGTATGTATATATGTATGTGTATGTGTGTGTGTGTGAACGTGTATGAATGGTTGTGTATGTGTGTATGTATGTGTGTATGTGTGTATGTATGTGTGGATGTATGTATGTGTGTATGTATGAGTGTATGCATGTATGCATGTGTGTGTGTGTGTGTGTGTGTGTGTGTGTGTGTGTGTGAGTGAGAGAGTTGTACTCAAAAGATCTTTATGTATGTGTGACACTTGCATTATTTCTCCATTAGCTAAGCTAAGCCCACACCATCGCTTACGCACACACACACACACACACACATACACACACACACACACACACACACATACACACGAAATGATGCATGACTACATGTATCAGAGAAACGTCATCTACAAAACGACTACATTTGTATAAGTCTGTGTGTGTATACTTGTGTGTGTATGTGTGTGTGTGTGCTTTTGTTCTGATTGTGCATGTGTGTGCATGTATATGTGTATGTGTGAGTGTGTGTGTGTGTGTGTGTGTGTGTGTGTGTGTGTGTGTGTGTGTGCGTTTGACCGATGGGTTTGATGGTATACAAGATATACTCTGAATGGGTGTGTATGTGTGTGTGTGTAAGTGTATGTGTATATGTGTATGTCTATAGCTCTGTTGAAATAGGCTAAATTGGTATTAATTAATAATTGTATTAATAATATTAATATTAATAATTGTATTAACAAATACACAAACATATATATATATACAGTGCTAGTCAAGGTATTATACAGTTTATCCAAAAATAAACTATATTTATTATCATGTATTTGTATTAATAAACAACTTATTACTTGGTATTACCTCCTAGCGCTTCACTACTGCCTACAATCGCTTGGGAAGACTCTCACATCAATTTTGAACGGTACGAGGGGAAAAATTTATCCGCTGTTTCCTCTAGCAATTCAACAAGATATTTGGCGGTGTGGCATGGTTTTCCGTTCTGCATCAATATTTCAGCACCAAATTTGTTGAAGGCATCCTCCCAATTGTCGTACAGCATCTCCATGTAATTGTAGCGATTCATGTGCTTGGGTTTTTTGTGGAAGGACAACGAGTTCACATACACTTTGGCTAGTAGAACAACCTCAAACCAGGATCGAGTCCAGGTGCTTGGTGGTATAAGAGGGAGATGTAACGTACTTCCAGAAGGCCTCTGCTTTGGTAAACATTTCTTCCATGGTTGCAGATGATCGTGAAAGTGGTTTCATCACTCCAAACTACTTTGGACCACTGATGAGGCATCCGATTTCTATATTTCAGTGCGAATTGCAGTCTATGTTTTTTTTAATTCTTGATATCCATCGGTTTCTTCATCCGTCGATGTCCAGTTTAACTCAGTTCAGATACTCTCCTGTTTACCGTTCGTATAGACACGTCTGAAAGCAGTTGTGGATTGTTTTCCCTCAATCCCCTCGCAGTGATGGTAGGAGAAAACTACAGATGTCTTTTCAGCACAGTTAAATTGTGTTCAGATGTATTTTTCCTTGGACCAGCTCGTGCTATACAGTCTATATATACTTATATATATACTTATTATATATATATATATATATATATATATATTATTGTATCTTAGCACTGTAATTTGAATTTCTGGTCAGTGTAACTCCTGAAGATGGCTAATGTTAGCCGAAAGACGTCTCGAGGAATAAATACCACCAATGTCTACCAGTGTGTGAGAATGGAGATAGTTAACTCCGAAATATTACGCCAACAAAACATCGGTCAATTGCTGAACAGACTTGACAAAAGAGACCAACAACTGGCAATAAATATCGAAAGAACGCGGAAAAAAATAGTCAATTGCGAATGCGCAATCGATTTTAATCTCGTTTGTTTGAGAGAGAATATATATACGTATACGTATATATATTCTCAGCTTATACGCTTGTATATATTTTTCTCATATATTTATGTCAATTTTTAAATTCCAAATATCATATTGTTTCTAAGCTCTGTACTTTTACCTCTATTGAATGTGTGTGTGTATGTGTGTGTGTGTGTGTATGTATGTGTGTTAATGTCAGTAGGGAAATAGCTTCCGTACTTCCGAAATTAATCTCACAAACACACACACAGACACACACACACACACACACACACACGAAGACAACGAGTGTTTGTATGCTTGCGTGTGTGTGTTTGATAGTTTGCCATGTGTATGTATGTTTGTGTGTATGTCAGTTTACAGCACCTCTGTTGTGATCGACCTGACCCAAACATACAGTCACGTGACCTAGCACACACAGACACACACAGACATACATGCCCACATACACAAGTTTGTATGTGTGTATGTGTGTGTGTGAGTGAGTTAATTAGTATGTCAGTAGTAAATCAACCACTACAAGGCTGACCAGTAGCTACACACACACTAACACACACACACACACACTAACACACACACATACTAGCACACACACATACAAACACACATGTGCGATATGTAGCAGAAGTGACCATCTGAAAGAGCATAGTGTGGCTAGCAGTGTGTATGTATGTTCGTGTGTGTGACAGTGA
Organism: Sacculina carcini; assembly: GCA_916048095.2. Classification (NCBI taxonomy): domain Eukaryota; kingdom Metazoa; phylum Arthropoda; class Thecostraca; family Sacculinidae; genus Sacculina; species Sacculina carcini. The sequence continues at coordinate 12,277,617 of OU696571.1, forward strand.
CCTGGTGACCTTGGTTGAGGTCAGCATCATGCAGTCAGGTCATGCGGTCATCTTCCTCTTCAACTCTCTCTATTTCCCTCTCTCTCTCTCTCTGTGTGAGAGAAATTTCCTCTCAAATTCTGCTGTTGAATTTCAGTGAAGTTTGTTTCTTTATGAGATAACTCACATATCAGCGCCATATAACATCAATTTTATGCGGCTGATTAATTATACACTGTTTTAACGTAATAAAGTGTGAATTATAGTAAATTATCTATTTGATCTTCGTGTTGTTTTATTGTTCAAACCTTCCCTCAATTAAAATATACCGCTCTATTTTTCCACTAGCTGGTGAGAATTTTGAAAAGATACGGTAAATTTTATTAATGAAAAAAACAACCAGATAACTTATGTATATTTATTTTACAAAATACATGAATGCAGATTCACAAATTCACTAATACAAATTAGTCAATCATAGATATTGCTAAAAAAGAGAAGAATTAATCAAAGTTGAACTAATTTATCAAAGTTTTATGGTAATTATATTTAATTTAAAAACATGTTTATATTGAATTTATGCAAATTATTTAGTGAGATTCATCTCGGCTAAGCAATGAGCGTATAATCAGCTAACTAGCTAGACAGAGTTTGAGAGCGACCAGGAAAAGAAAGAGTGGTATTAGACGAGAGAGAGTATGAAAGTGAGAGAGAGCATATGAAAACAAACTGCTTGTCATTATATTAAATTATCAGAGATAATGTGTTAATATTTCTATCAACATTTATCATCTTCTCACCAACTACACGCCGTTCAAGTGTGTATGTCTGTCTGTATGTCTGTGTGTCTGTGTGTGTATGTATTTTTGTGTGTGTGAGTGTGGAAGGGTGTGTGTGTGTGTGTTTGAGTGTGTTAAATCGTTAGTCATTATTCAATGTGGAACACAACTACACGCTTCCAAACACACACACACACACACACATACACAAACACACACATACACACATATACATACATACAGACAGACAGACATACAGACAGCAGTGAAAGAGTTTAATAAGAAAGTGGCTAATTGATGTTTTCTGCTCAACTCCCCCATTAAATTACCCCATCCCCCCAATATCCCCCGATATTATCACCTGATGTGTGTGTGTGTGTGTGTCTGTGTGTGTATTGGCTATGAAAACAGAATATGAGCGCGAGAGAGAGAGTGAGAGAGTGATGGGATATTTTTACGCTCTGCATTGATGATTTTGTATGTATGTCTGTGTGTGTATGTGTGTGTGTGTGATATTATTCAAACATCAAAGCAAAAACCACACACACACACACATACTTACATACATTAACACACACATACACACAGACATACAAACACACTGATTACCTCAGTATAGCTCTCAGGCACACAGACATACAAACACACATAGTATGTCATATACGCCTCAATGGAAACAGATACTGCAAACGAGATATTTGTATGTCTGTCTGTCTGTCTGTCTGTGTGTATGTGAGGTGGTATGTTGGTACCTGAACTACGGTAGAAAAAAAACAGATTAAAGGTTTTTATATCTCAGTTTGTGTGACGTCACTGACACGACACATACACATGTGTTTGTATGTTTGTCTGCCTCGTTAGAGGGCTTTATAACTGTACCATGTGCGAAAGTGTATGTCAATTTGTATGTGTGTCTGTGTGTATGTTTGTATGTAGTTTTTCCAGTTGGGAATTACCAATGGGAAATTTGGACATTGAAAATGATATTCTTGAAGAAAAGAGTTATTTATATATTTGTATATTTGTATATTTATATATTTTATAGTTTTTGTTAACGAATTAATTCAATCTAAAAATTAGTTCCCAAACTGTTATGTTTCTGTTTCTTCACAAACATGTGTTTTTATTGCTGTTGTTTGTGGTTTCTGAACACACACAAAAACAATTTTATATTTTATCCTCTATTTTATCCCCATAAATAACTAATCTTAAATAATTATTTTAATCAAAATTTGTTCTAAAATCAGACCCCCAGTCAATACATTTAAATTCACTAATATTTAAATGAGGAAAATGATATATTTCTCCAATAAGATATACAATATTGTATATAGATACATACTATAGTTAATATACCTGTTACGTATAAACCCTTAGATATATTTGCATACAAAATCTTTATCATATCCCATATATTCAACATTATATCAGTCATATATTAACATTTCTATTCTGTGCAGATTATAATATAAGCACGCGCAAATATTATAATATGTTTATTTGCAATGGGTAAATGTGGGTAATATTATCGAACTGTGTGTGTGTGTGTGTTTGTTTGTGAGGGGTAATTTGGGTAATAAGCAGAAATGACACTCCGTATGTATGTATGTGTGTGTGTGTGCACGTGTGTTTGAGCAGAAAAACATTAGCTCGCACGTGCACACACACACGCATACAAACACACACACACATACTGTCAACTGTCAGATCAAAGTTCACAACAGCTCTGTGTCTGTGTGTCTGTCTGTATGTCTGTCTGTCTGTCTGTCTGTGTGTGTGTGTGTGTGTGCATCTTCCTAGAACCGACCTACTTGAAGAGTCATACACACACACAGACACATACACACACACACACACACATACACACAGACAGACAGACACATTAGTGGACACACGTGACTCAACGCTATAGGCTATAATACAAGTAGTAAACACCCAAGGTGTGTTTGTATGTCTGTGTGTCTCTCTGTGTGTGTAGGTGTTTGTATGTGTGTGTGTGTGTTTATTTTGTAAGCCCAATTATATACGATTTAGTACGTGCTATAATTATTCAACGCCTAATATATGTTTATATTTATTTTATGTATAATTCTAGCCTTTTGGAAAAGTTCATCTTTCCAAAGTATAGTTAGTATGGGTGTGAGCTCTAGGCTAGATGAGTAAAGATTCAAGAACATTAAAAACGCTAATTTATAATAAAAAACGCTTGAAAAACGCACAAAAACGTTTCTATATTTTTCATAGATTTTAGGTTAGGTTATGTTTAGCGTTCTAATGTAATGTGCTGCCTTTGTAGGAGGCGAGGGACTGGAAGAAATTCGTTAAATCAAATTTTCTCAATCTAATGTTCTTGAATTCTTACACATTTAGCTTCAACCTATGGTGTATTAGTATAGTTAGTATGGTGTGTGGGGGAAATTGTGGCAGTGGGGCGGGGCAGTTCAGTTGTGGGGGTTAGGCAAGGCGAGATTTGAGCAGATTAAGTGTGTTGTCATGATGTACGGTCGATTTTCACCGGCTGAATCGGCGACAAAATCGACCGTCACGACCAAACAGCCACCGTTCAACCGACTTCAGTAAATACACACACACATACACACATACACACGAACATACTCATGGAGGGTGCGAAAAGTGAGAAGACGTTTGTATGTCCGTATGCGTGAACGTGTGTGTTTGTATGTGTTTGTATGTGTGTGTGTGTGCACCTGTTTGTTCGCCACTGTAACGTATACTGATTATTGTACTGTAGCTCTGCACTCTACACACAGACACACACACAGACAGACAGACAGACACGTAGACAAAGCGTGTAAGCGTGCGCACAACGCAAACACTAGACGTTGTGGCGTCTTACTCCCATACTCTGTAGTGAGGACGTAGTGAAGACAGAGTTTGTGAGAGAGACACAGTTTAGTGTTATGATATACAAACCCCCTCACAACAACCCATCCCCACTCGCACAGAATCACAAATTCACCCCCCTCCCATCTTGAATAACACAAATTATATCTACAATATTCAACAAGCAATATGTGGTTTATTTTAATGTAAATGTGTAATGTAAATTAATGTGTGTGCTTGTGTATATCTAAATATATGTGTGTGTGTTTTTTTTTTTATATAAGTAATTTTGATTATTTTCAAGTAATTGTAATTTTTCCAAAACATTAGCGATTTTTTCGATACCTCAAAATGAATTTTAACTTGGAACGTTAACTTCAATTTATCAATAATATACTACACTTTTTAATAATAAATATTTCATCATTGTCATCTATTTATTTGAGTAATTTGTATATTTGAAAGATTTAATAATATATTCTTATATAATTCCTTTATAATATACACATGTGTGTATGAGAGATATATTGAGTCCTCACATACACACACATACACATACATACACACACAGACACACATACACACGTGGTCATTTGGGTCATATGTGAGGATTGAAAGTGCGCTATGCAACAACTTGCAATAAACCGCTAATCTCGCTAACAAAAACATACACACGCATAGACAAACATTCAAACACATGCACACATGCACACACACACACGAACACATACACACAAACATGCATGCGCATGAATACACACACACACACACACACACACACACACATACACATACATCTTGAATAAGAGGTGTTAAGATTGGATTGTAGATACATACAGACACACACACACACACACCTATACACATACAGATAACCACACACACGCATACACATACACACACACAGACATACAAACACGCACAAAGAGGATCATGTCAACTCAAATATATATACAGATTAATATTACGCAAGCAAGTGTGTACATGTGTGTGTGTGTGTGTGTGTGTGTGTGTGTGTGTGTGTGTGTGTGTGTGTGTGTATGTGTGTGTCTGTGTCTGTGTGTCTATACAAATGACTCAATAAATGAAATGAAAATGAAAATGTGTGTATGTGTGTGAGTATGTGTGTGTGTGTGTATGTATCAAAATAAGTTCGTTGCAAAAATATATTTAGCATTGTATTTTCTCTAAAAAATAATATACCGTAATTTTTGTTGTTTCAAAAGTAGACAATTTGAAAATAATTGGCTTTTGTCTCAATTTACAATGGGCATATTTAGTTTTTAATCTGTCTATTGTTACCCTTTGTGTCATGTGTGTGCGTGTGTGTGTGTGTTTGTGTGTGTGTGTGTGTGTGTTTCTTACATACAGACACACACACATACATCCACACACATACCACACAATCATATCTATGGGAAAAGCACAACAAACAAACCTTAGTATGTTCCTTTATAAAGAAAATCTTCCAAAATCCTCAAACAAACAAAACCACGTGAATAATAATTTGTTTTCCACTCAACATACAATGGGCATATTTAGTATTTAATTTGTCTATTGTTACCCTTTGTGTCGTGTTTGTGTGTGTGTGTGTTTGTGTTTGTGTGTGTGTGTTTGTGTGTGTGTGTGTGTGTGTGTCAGTGTGTGAGTGTAATTATACAGACAGTTTAACGTAAACATAGCTCAGTTACGCACTTCATAACTGTACCATGGTAATTAAAACCAACACACCACCATCAATACACACTCACTAACACACACACACACACACTAACACACTAGCACACACACTAACACACTAGCACACACACAGAAACGAAACAATTGAACAACACAAAAAGATTCTGTGAGCAGAACAAAAGGAAATATTGAACTTCCTGATGTTGCTGGAGTATTTCTGCTTGTGTCAAGTTGTTACTGCTTGAATGAAAGCAGAAATCAACACTATCTAGCTTTTTCCATATAATATATACTGTCCGTTGAAATTTATCAGGTAAAATAAAATTAATATGTTGTGTTGGAAATTGTACACATCTGCATACCGGAATATTATGATAAAATATACCTCTTTCTAAACGGACGTTCAAATATCTACACTTTTCAATAGATATATATATACATTAACACACATACACATTAATATCTCGTATATTTACATGTATTTTTCTTCCTTCAAATATCTAAATACTTTTTTTTACTAATTTTGACGGTTTTTGACAGGGGCTTTCAAACTGGTTTAACCCATTACCCCATGATTTCTTACCCCATTAACCCACCCTCTCACTTTTATTACCGGTGAAAGTATAAGAGAGAGATATTCTATATTAAGAAATGGATATATATATATTTAGTTATCAAATCTTGCTTTACCCTCAAGAACAGCTAAAATACTTCTTACTTAGTGAATTTTGCGTAATTTTTTTATCGTCCAGAAAGAGAGAGAGTGTGAGAGTGTGAATGAGAGCCGGCATGGAAAGAGTACAGGGGGTTTTCAAACGTTGCATCATTGAAACTGCACGATCCATCATATAACACACCAACACTAATCTACTTAACTTGTTTGTCCGTCTGTCTGTCTGTGTGTCTGTCTGTTTGTGTGTGTTTGTCTGGGTGTATGTTACACGTGTATTTGGTGTCAGTGTGTATGTCTGTGTGCTGTTTTTCGCAACAATTACTCCCACTCTCTGTAATATTATCACACTCTCTCTCTCTATTTATCTATCTATCCTCGTTTTTCTCAATAGTCTGTCTAATAAATCTGACATATTTACGAAATCTCCGTGTGTATGTTAGTGTTTGTGTGTGTGTGCTTGAGTGTGTTGAGTTATACTCTTAAAAGTAAGTGTATTATACACTAAGTCCGACACTCATATACTACTCAAACACACACACACACACACACACACACACACACACACACACACACACACACACACACACACACTCTACAATACACTTGCTGAAAACAATATATTGTACAGGTCAATGACCTCTGATACACAACTTTACATATTTGTTCGTGACAATATACACTTGTGTGTATGTTACCTGTTTGTATGTCTGTCTGTGTCTGTGTGTGTCTGTGTGTGTGTTTTGTAATCCCCCTGTAACACTTCTCCGAACACCGCTGCACACAAACATACAAACAGGTAGTGAAGCACATACACACACACAGACAGACATACATTTTGCTGGTATAACACAGGTGAGCACATCAGGTTAATTAACCTGCTTCTACCTGATATAACACCGCCTCATACCTCAGTTCAAACCTTCCTCAAATATATATGTCAACATGAAATGTATCTGTATGTGTGCGTGTGTGTGTGTGTGTGTGTAATTGGGTGTGTAATTGGGTGTGTGCGCAAATATTGTATAATACTCAAGCAGAAATTCACAAAAAAATCTTTGGTAGGATGAAAACATTATTTTTTAATGAAAAATTCATTCGCTCCGATATTTGATATATACAAACATACATACACGCACATATACGCAGCTTAGTAAAGAAAACAGCAAAATTATATTTTTTCAAATATAAATTTCTTGTTGTCAAGCTTAGACAGTGAAATTTATTATGAAAATTTTGATTGCAACCAAATATCAAAATATCTTATGATGTCTATCTATATACAAGAGATAAATTATACAAATTATAAACTAAAGACTATAGAGAATGAAAAAAAATCAAAAAGACTTTCACCAAAAAAAAACTAGAAAAAATATTTGTAATCGCGACTTTTTGAAGATATATTTGCACATTTTCAACAGGAACCATACCATATCATGTATGGTATACCATGCAAGAAATTATCCATGTAAACCGAGGACTATTTAATATTTAATATTTTTAGTGTAAGCTTACTTATAATTACTCAAAAGTCCAAATACCGTTACACATAAATAAATAATCCACATATAAACACTCATATACATATTATACAAATTCAAATTTACACAAATATTATACGATTTAAAAACCGTTTCGATGTTAAAATAACGATAATTTGTCTCAGGATTATGTGATATTTACTAACTTGGGTTTTATGGTATTTTTATTACCATAGTGTCTGTGTATGTGTATGTGTGTGTGTGTGTGTGTGTGTGTGTGTGTGTGTGTGTGTGTGTGTATGTGTGTGTTTAGACACTTCTCTGGTTAACTAACTCTGGTATTGACCAAGCCACAAACTCACACACACACACACACACACACACACAAACACACACACACAAACACACACACACACACACACACTTAAGAGTTGATTAGTGAGTGAGCGAGTGTGTGTGTGTGTTTTATGCTAATTGTGTGTGTGTGTAGGTCTGTGAAAGCATGTCCTCTTACACACACACACACACACACACACACACACACACACACACACACACACACACACACACACACACACACACACATACACACACAAACATAGACAGGTAGTATGCAGTTATCACAGATGTGATCTGAAACATGGCTGAGACACATAGACTGTCTTCGCAAACGTTCACATCTCCCGTCGTGACGTAATTACTCAACTTGACTTAATGTTCTGCTTATGCTGTTGCTCCTCCTTAACTCTGTCATGAGTCTGTTCATCTCCCTATCTCCCACCCTCTCTCTCTCTCTCTCTTGATTTAGCTAGCGCCAATTGGAAGAAGAGTGGAAATTTACCGCTGATGACACATTTTTTTCTGAAACTCTTGATTTCTGCTTGCTGCTGCTGCGTGCATTTCTGCTTCACACGCCAGTTTGTTTGACGTCACAGCTCCAGTGGTTCTCAAACAAGCCGTCCTGTGGTCATAGTACACACACACATACACACACACATACATACATACACACACACCTGCCGCTATATAATTGCACCTGTAATCAACACCTCAACACACCTGCACACCGCTTTTTGTACTTGTATGTCTGTCTGTCTGTGTGTGTGTCTGTCTGTGTGTATGTGAGAGTAGGCAGATTGTAATTACACACAGTTGGCCAATTGTCGTGTGATAAGTCATTTGGCCTAGCTAAGCCCGCGGCAGTGCAGCGCTTGTGTTTGTGTGTGTGTGTGTGTGTGTGTGTATGTGCATGTATGTGTATGTGTGTGTGTGTGTGCTAGAGTGAGCATACGTTCTTTTGTTCCCAGATTTGTTTCATTTTTTTGCCAACTGCTTCCAATGTAGGGTGATTTAGAAAGTTTAGAGTAGTTAAATTCGATATGTTCTTTTCTGCGAATGTATAATCAAATAGTTCGTGTCTCAAAACTATATCAATCGAAACATTTGCTAACATATAAACATACGAAACAACAACGAAACAAATAAACATGCCATTTTTTAATAAATAGCTGTATGTGTGTGTATTAATGTTTTAGTAATGTATGTATAATAATGTGTGTATGCGTAACGTGTATAGCAATGTATGTGTGTGTGTATGTTTGTGTGTGTGTGTGTGTGTGTGTGCTATTATAATACGAGTATGTATGTGTATATTCTATAGTAATGTATATATATAGTAATGTGTAATGCGTGTATGTGTAATGTGTATAGCAATGTATGTGTGTGTGTGTGTGTTTGTGTGTGTGTGTGTGTGCTATTATAATAAGAGTATGTATGTGTATATTCTATAGTAATGTATATATATAGTAATGTGTAATGTGTGTATGTGTAATGTGTATAGCAATGTATGTGTGTGTGTGTGTATGTTTGTGTGTGTGTGTGTGTGCTATTATAATACGAGTATGTATGTGTATATTCTATAGTAATGTATATATATAGTAATGTGTAATGTGTGTATGTGTAATGTGTATAGCAATGTATGTGTGTATGTATGTTTGTGTGTGTGTGTGTGTGTGTGCTATTATAATACGAGTATGTATGTGTATATTCTATAGTAATGTATATATATAGTAATGTGTAATGTGTATAGCAATATTTGCCTGTAATAATAATAATAATAATATTTGCGTTTATTGCAATCGCCCGTAATGCGCTTTTCATTGCAATTTCATGCACACTTCACGCACACTCTCATTCACTCATGCATACATATATATACACTTTCATACGACGACATGCATATATACAGGTATACATAGAATTAAACATTGAATTATACATTGAATTAAACATTGAACTAAACACATACACACATGCGAACATACTTTCATTCAGTTATATGTGATAACCGCATCGTAGTTGAGTCGTGTGTGTGTGTGTGTGTGTGTGTGTGTATGTATGTGCATATTCTATAGTAATGTATATATAGTAATATGTAATGTGTAATGGGTATAGCAATGTTTGTCTGTGTGTATATGTGTATGTGTGTTAGAAACAGAAACATTAGAAACATTAGAAACATTAGAAACAACATACAGGAGAGGAAGAAATTATTTTTCCTAAAATATTAATATTAATCATAAATTATTTATATTTATCAATTATACGCCAACACTATAAACAAATTTATAGCGCCCCCAAAAAAACAATGATAACTTTTTGAAATCCACTAAATTTTTTAGAATTAGTTTTTGCGTTTGTTATTTTGATATATAATATATGTACGATTTTTACAATTTCAATGTGTATATATATAATTTTATGATATTTTAAATGTAGATGTTTTTGCATATATAATTTGCCTATATGTATTGTAGCGTTTTTGCATTATTTTATAGAAAAATTGATTGTTTTAAATTTATTATCATTAGAATTTCGAGAAACTGAATTATAGGCTCGTAAAAAACAACTATTTTGGCAACGGGTATATATTTGTATAAATATAATAAATAATTCTATGATAATTATCATTTTGAAAACACACAATTACACTACTATGTTTTGGTTATTATATTTCGTACACTTGTGTGTATGTGTGTGTGTGTGTGTGTGTGTGTGTGTGTGTGTGTGTGTGTGTGTGTGTGTGTGTATGTGTGTGTGTGTGTGTGTGTATCTGTAGAATGGTGTGTTGAATATACTCTGACCAGATGTATATCTGATCTGTGTTCAAGATATGAAAACTGAACAAAACACACACACACACACACACACACACACACACACACACACACACACACATACAAGCGTTGTGTTTACCATGTTCTGTGCGATGACAAGCGATACATACACCCCAGCGAACAAAAGGAGTGTGAACACACACACACACACACATACACACAAGTATACACACACGCATACAGAACGTCTATACCCCATTGAAAAGAATGATATACTGATAACCCCCCGATGGGTAAGTGTGTGTGTGTGTGTGTGTGTGTATGTGTGTAACCGTGCAAACGCACACACACACACACACACGCACACACACACACTTGTCAGTGCGTGTCAGTGGTGTGTGCGTATATGCAAATTAGATGCGATTCTGTGAGAAAACAACATGCGGAAAATTGTCTCTTTTGCACACACACACACATACATGCACATACATGCACACACACATGCTGGGATATGCAAATTAGATGAGTTGTCAAGATGTGTTGGCCGAATGATCCACTCATTGTAGGCTAATTATGCGTGTATTGTAAACGAGAGGTTGATTCTGAGAATTTGCAGCAATTTTGTGAGATTAGGATAATCTCTTTGTGAAGAATGTTTTCCTTGAATTAAAATCAGTATTGTTATTACAGAAATGATTCGTAAAAAGCTTTGATTCGTAGAACTGAATTTTGTGGAAAACTAGTAAATCATAAATTTACCCGTGAGCTAAATACCCAAGTGCAGAATTTATTTGTGTTTTTTTCCAAGTTTTAATTTTGTAATTTTGAAATTTGAGATTTGGAAATTTTTTTCAATTGACGATTTTTGAAATTTATTCTTGAAAAATATTGCTTTTTTTGGCAGCAAGAAAATGTCTGGGTTAGTTTACGTAATTAATAACTGTAAATTATTATTTCTAACAGAATCTATATGCACTTATAATTAAATATGTGAAAATGTATGAAAATGTTTTTTATTGGAAAATACAATTTTTTCTCGGGAAATATATTTTATCGTATGTAGAATGTATAATGTGTATATATAATTGTACAATGCAGCTTTATATTGTATTATTTCCATTAATGTATAATGTCTATGACAAATACATTCTTATCTTAATCAATCTAGCATGAAATCGAATAATTCTTTTTTGGGTAAATTGTTGTGCTGTGTGTGTGTGTCTGTGTGTGTGTTTGTGTGTGTGTGTCCGTGTGTGTGTGTGTGTTCTTTGTTAGTTTGCAATGGGTTGTTTTATGCCTGTTAAAGCTTGCACAAACCTGAATATATATGCGTGATGCTTAGTGTGTGTGTGTGTGTGTGTGTGTGTGTGTGTGTGTGTGTGTGTGTGTGTGTGTGTGTGTGTGTGTGTGTGTGTGTGTGTGTGTGTCTGTGTCTGTGTGTGTTTGTGGGCTATTGGAAATTGACCTTGAAAACTCACACGAACGCACACACACGCACACACACACATGCGTTCTCGTTCACTGAAAATTGGCCTCACTAAAACACACACACACACACGGACACACGGACAGACAGACAGACAGACAGACATACACTTGTTACTGCTGTCATCGCCTGTTTACGTGCGCACAAACACAGACAGACATACATACACGCGGACAAGATCACAACTGCGCATTTAGTCAAAGCTCAAGTGATGTGTATGTGTGTGTGTGTGTGTGTATGTATGTCCAGACGTGTTCAAACATGCCTGTGTGCGGTTCGTTCAGACGAAGTGGTTCATGTTTTCTGTTGCATACTGCACGCTGATGTTGCACGTCGTTGCAATGCTGTTGTTTTTGTTTAGTTTCAATTGCACGGCGGAAAATATTATGGTGGAACAAATTTTGCATTTTGATGATTTCTCTCTCAAAATTCACAAAGTAGAGAACAAATATTTTTCTATCAATGTAAAGGTAAATTTATATATTATTTTGTATCATTTTTTTCATTTTTATATCTTTGCGTCAATGTTTTTCACACAAAAAACATTTCTTATAGACATTCCCTATGTGTGATCTTTGATATCATAGTTAAATGTAAGATTTTCCAGAATGTACAATTTTCACAAAAAAAACAATAACATTCAATCAAACACAAACCAACAAAAATTTAAGAATGAAAAAAAGTTTTAATATCAAAAGCTGTAAATATGTGTAATTATTTATGGGAGATTTTTATCAAACACACACACACACGCACATATTAATTTACATTACACTTTTACAATAAAATAAACCACATATTGCTTGTTGAATATTGTAGATATAATTTGTGTTATTCAAGATGGGAGGGGGGTGAATTTGTGATTCTGTGCGAGTGGGGAGGGGATGTTGTGAGGGGGTTTGTATATCATAAGACTAAACCGTGTCTCTCTCACAAACTCTGTCTTCACTACGTCCTCACTACAGAGTTTGAGAGTAAGACGCCACAACGTCTAGTGTTTGTGTTGTGCGCACGCTTACACGCTTTGTCTACGTGTCTGTATGTCTGTCTGTCTGTCTGTCTGTCTGTCTGTGTGTGTGTATATGTAGAGTGCAGAGCTACAGTACAATAATCAGTATACGTTACAGCGGCGAACAAACAGGTGCACACACACACACACACACACACATACAAACACATACAAACACACACGTACACGCATACGGACATACAAACGTCTTCTCACTTTTCGCACCCTCCATGAGTATGTTCGTGTGTGTGTGTATATGTATGTATGTGTGTGTGTATTTACTGAAGTCGGTTGAACGGTGGCTGTTTGGTCTTGACGGTCGATTTTGTCGCCAATTCAGCCGGTGAAAATCGACCGTACATCATGACAACACACTTAATCTGCTCAAATCTCGCCTTGCCTAACCCCCCACAACTGAACTGCCCCGCCCCACCAACGCAATTTCCCCCACGCCCAACCAGCTTCGTCATAATCCTAAACAGACACACACATACGAACATACAAACACACCTGCAAACACACACACAGACATACAAACACACCGTGGGTGTTTACTACTTGTATTATAGCCTATAGCGTTGAGTCACGTGTGTCCACTAATGTGTCTGTCTGTCTGTATGTGTGTATGTGTGTGTGTCTGTGTGTGTGTATGACTCTTCAAGTAGGTCGGTTCTAGGAAGATGCACACACACACACACACAGACAGACAGACAGACACAGAGCTGTTGTGAACTTTGATCTGACAGTTGACAGTATGTGTGTGTGTGTTTGTATGCGTGTGTGTGTGTGCACGTGCGAGCTAATGTTTTTCTGCTCAAATACACGTACACACGTGCACACACACACATACATATACATACGGAGTGTCATTTCTGCTTATTACCCAAATTACCCCTCACAAACACACACACACACAGTTCGATAATATTACCCACATTTACCCATTGGAAATAACCATATTATTATATGTGCGCGTGATAATATCTTCATCCGCACACAATAGAAATGGAAATATATGACTGATATAATGTTGAATATATGGGATATGATGATGATTTTGTATGCAAATATATCTGAGAGTTTATACATAAGAGGTATATTAACTATAGTATGTATCTATATACAATATTGTATAACTTATTGGGGAAATATATCATTTTCCTCATTTAAATATTAGTGAATTTAAATGTATTTACCGGGGGTCTGATTTTAGGACAAGTTTCAATTAAAATAATTATATAAGATTAGTTATCTATGGGGATAAAATAGAGGATAAAAGAAAAAATTGTTTTTGTGTGTGTTCAGAAATCACAAACAACAACAATAAAAACACATGTTTGTGAAGAAACAGAAACATCACAGCTTGGGAAATAATTTTTAGATTGAATTAATTTGTCAAAAAAACAGAACAACTATACAATTTATGCCATTTCTATATTGTTTTCAAGATTTTAATTTTCAATGTACGAATTTCCCATTGGTAATTCCCTACTGGAAAAAGTACACACACATACAGACAGACACACATACAAATTGACATACACTTTCGCACATGGTACAGTTATAAAGCCCTGTAACGAGGCAGACAAACATACAAACACGTGTGCATGTGTCGTGTCAGTGATGTCACACAAACTGAGATATAAAAACATTTAATCTGTTTTTTTCTACCGTAGTTCAGGTGCCAACATACCACCTCACATACACACACAGACAGACAGACAGACAGACAGACAGACAAATATCTCGTTTGCAGTATCTGTTTCCATTGAGGCGTATATGACATACTACGTGTGTTTGTATGTCTGTGTGTGTGTGTACATGTGTATGTGTTTGTGTGTCTGTGTGTCTGAGAGCTATACTGAGGTAATCAGTGTGTTTGTATGTCTGTGTGTATGTGTGTGTTAATGTATGTAAGTATGTGTGTGTGTGTGTGTGGTTTTTGCTTTGATGTTTGAATAATATCACACACACACACACACACAGACATACATACAAAATCATCAATGCAGAGCGTAAAAATAGCCCATCACTCTCTCACTCTCTCTGGCTCTCATACTCTGTTTTCATAGCCAATACACACACAGACACACACACACACACATCAGGTGATATTATCGGGGGATATTGGGGGGATGGGGTAATTTAATGGGGGAGCTGAGCAGAAAACATAAATCAGCCACTTTCTTATTAAACTCTTTCACTGCTGTCTGTATGTCTGTCTGTCTGTCTGTATGTATATGTGTGTATGTGTGTGTTTGTGTGTGTATGTGTGTGTTTGTGTGTTTGTGTGTTTGGAAGCGTGTAGTTTTGTTCAACATTGAATAATGACTAACGATTCAACACACTCAAACACACACACTCACACACACACCCTTCCACACTCACACACACACAAAAATACATACACAGACAGACAGACAGACAGACACACACACACACCCTTCCACACTCACTCTCACACACACCCTTCCACACACACACTCACACACACCCTTCCACACTCAAACACTCACAAAAACACACACATACACACACACAGACACACAGACAGACACACACACACATACAAACTTGAACGGCGTATAGTTGGTGAGAAGATGATAAATGTTGATAGAAATATTAACACATTATATCTGATAATTTAATATAATGACAAGCAGTTTGTTTTCATAAACTCTCTCTCACTTTCATACTCTCTCTCTTCTGATACCACTCTTTCTTTTCCTTGTCGCTCTCAAACTCTGTCTAGCTAGTTAGCTGATTATACGCTCATTGCTTAGCCGAGATGAATCTCACTAAATAATTAGCATAAATTAAATTTAAACACATTTGTCTTTAAATTAAATATAATTACCATAAAACTTCTAATTGAATGGCAAATCTAGTTAAATCTAACTTTGATTAATTCTTCTCTTTTTTTAACAATAGCAATTATTTACTGATTTTTATTAGTGAATTTATGAATCTGTATTTATGTATTTTGTTAAATAAATATGCATAAGTTATCTGGTTGTTTTTTTCATTGATAAAATTTACCGTATGTTTTCAAAATTCTCACCAGCTGGTGGAAAAATAGAACGGTATATTTTAATTGAGGGAAGGTTTGAACAATAAAACAACATGAAGATCAAATAGATAATTTACTATAATTCACACTTTATTACGTTAAAACAGTGTATAATTAATCAGCCGCATAAAATTGATATTATATGGCACTGATATGTGAGTTATCTCATAACGAAAAAACTTCACTGAAATTCAACAGCAGAGTTTGAGAGGAAATTTCTCTCACAAAGAGAGAGAGAGAGGGAGAAATAGAGAGAGTTGAGGGGGAAGATGACCGCATGACCTGACTGCATGATGCTGACCTCAACCAAGGTCACCAGGTCACTGTCACACACACACACACACGAACATACATACACACTGCTAGCCACACTATGCTCTTTCAGATGATCACTTCTGCTACATATCGCACATGTGTGTTTGTATGTGTGTGTGCTAGTGTGTGTGTGTGTTAGTGTGTGTGTTAGTGTGTGTGTGTTAGTGTGTGTGTAGCTACTGGTCAGCCTTGTAGTGGTTGATTTACTACTGACATACTAATTAACTCACTCACACACACACACATACACACACATACAAACTTGTGTATGTGGGCATGTATGTCTGTGTGTGTCTGTGTGCTAGGTCACGTGACTGTATGTTTGGGTCAGGTCGATCACAACAGAGGTGCTGTAAACTGACAAACACACAAACATACATACACGTGGCAAACTATCAAACACACACAAACAAACATACAAACACACGTTGTCTTTGTGTGTGTGTGTGTCTGTGTGTGTGTTTGTGAGATTAATTTCGGAAGTACGGAAGCTATTTCCCTACTGACATTAACACACATACACATACACACACACACATACACACACACATATTTCTAACGTGTACAGAAATAGCTATAAACATTATGTTTTTGGCGAATACAAAATATATGTTTTTTTTCATTTACGAGGTTTGAATTGTGTGACTTAGTCATTTAATAAATTTTTTTTTGCTATTTATTATTCAATTTTGTCTATATATATTTTAAATATTTTTTTTAGTATTTAGAGTATTTTGTCATTTGAGAACGTATATATGTATGCATGTATGTGTGTCACTGTGTATGTGTGTGTTTGTGTGTGTATGTGCTTGTGTGTATGTGTGTGTACGTTTAACGTAACATATTAGGATTGGATGTTGAGTTGTTTTGTTTATATTAATTATATTGTTTTCTCTGTACACACTCACACACATTATACCATCAAGTATGCCGTACATACGTGTTGGTATGTGTTTGTGCATCCAAGTATGCGCGTGTATGTATGTGTGTAGTGAGTTATTGTATAGATTAATATACCTCAGTGATCATACAATTTATTATGCAAATGATGCAAAGATTATGGCAATAACATAGTTATGATAAATATGTATTAAATGTGCTTATATATAATGTATATTTTTAATTTAACCACTCATTCATAATGTGATAATATAAACTCGCATAGAATGCAGTATTATGAGGTATACCGCGGCATAACAAACGCTTGTATATGTGTAGTAAATACATCTGTTGGACTCCGTGGTGTAGTGGTAGAACATCCGCCTCACAAGCGGGAGGTCCGTGGTTCGAATCCCGGCGGAGGAGAATTTCTTTGGGCGAATTCTACAATCCCACAGCCCCTGTCCACCCAGCAGTAAATGATGGTACCAGATATCAGTCATGTGTTGTGTCATGCATTCTGGGGAGGTGGTCCTCTCTAATACGTCTTCCGTTCTTGTGGCGCCATAGCGTGGAGAGGGTCGGTTCTGCGGTGACAGCGAGCTGCACGGGACACACCTGTGTGTGTTCATAAGCTTCGGCTTCTTCCCGTGTAGCAGCTGTCACTTAGGCCTCTAACCTTTAACCTTTAACCTCTATATATAAGCGCATATGTATTCTGCATATATATTTATATATTAAAAATTAACATTACCGGAAAAATGCAACATTTAACAAACATTACCAGAAAATGCATTTGAATCATATAATCACGTATATATATCGTATAGAAAAAATTCTTTACTTTTTTATATTTTTACCGTGAAAAAATTGAACATAATCAATCTATTCTTCCGCTACTGAAAAAAGCAGCCCAAAGACACACGGAAATAGTGCGCACAAAGGCTGGCTATATAATTTAGAATTCTTGTATTTCTGCTCTGAATGAATGTCGGCTAGTTTTTCTGCTGTCTAAATTATTGCTGTTTTATCGAAGCAGCCACCAACAGTCTGTGATTTTGTTCACGTTGAGACAAACAACTTTTTCTGCTCATTTCTGCTCTGTAGATTCATCTCGTCATCTTCTCATATCCTTCACCAATTATCCACTTTTTCTGTGTTCCATCATTTCTGTTCCTGTCCACCCATGTTTGTGTGTATGTTTATGCGTATGTTTGTGTATGTGTGTTTGACTATCTAAGATTATCAATTAAAGAGTGCAGGATGAGAAGTAAGAGAGAAAGAGAGAGTTTGAGAGTCAGTTGAATAGTTATAATTTGAGCATCATGTAATATTCTGTGTGTTTTGCCGTTGTTTGTTCTGTCTACTGTGTATGTGTGTGTGTGTGTGTGTGTATGTGTGTGTGTGTGTGTGTGTCAGTAGTTTGTATGTCTGTGTGTATGTCTGTGTGTATGTGTTTCAAACATATCGTAGCCCGTGCCATACTAATTAACACACACAAACACACACACACACTCACACACACACATACACACACACACATACACACACAGACACACACACACACACAGATGACAGCGTGAGAACTACTCTCATACTCTTGCCAGTTTTCACACACACATAGAGAGAGGGGGAGAGCGAGCCACTCTTTCTTTGTGTTATACATAATAATTATTGTCGCACACACACACACTCAGATCAATGTGTTGTCATCAATTAGTTTAGGTCAAAATTGACTCATATTACTCGTGAGTCATATGAGTCATGACTGACACACACACACACATACGCGCATACAAACAAGTGTATGTAAATGAGGGATGGTTTGGAGCAGAAACACCTGTACTCTATCCATCTCGCTCTCAAACTCTTTCTATTCCGTGAGCGTCTTTGTTTCAGCCGATTTCTGCTTGGAAGATTACATGCACACACAGACAGACATACAGACAGAGGCGCATACAAACACACATACACATACACATACACACAGACATACACTTATTGGACAGAAGTTGACCTGGGGAACACCTGTCTGACCTTTCTGTCTGTCTGTCTGTCTGTCTGTGTGTAAGTGTGTGTGTCTGCTGGTTGGTTTGTATGTCTGTGTGTGTGTGTGTGTGTTTGGGGCA
Organism: Sacculina carcini; assembly: GCA_916048095.2. Taxonomy (NCBI): domain Eukaryota; kingdom Metazoa; phylum Arthropoda; class Thecostraca; family Sacculinidae; genus Sacculina; species Sacculina carcini. The sequence continues at coordinate 12,297,054 of OU696571.1, forward strand.
GCACGTGTCACAGGCACACACACACAGACACACAGACATACAAACCAACCAGCAGACACACACACACGAGAAGAGAAAGATAGATAGAGAGTGAGAGAGTAAGCAGAGTTGTAAACTCTCTCACTCTCTCACTCTCTCTCTGCAGAAACATCATCTTCAACTGACACACTCACACACTCTCTCTCTCTCAATCTCAATCTCTCAAACTCTTTCTCGAACTCACAAAGTGCACATAATGACTGGTAAACACACACAGCTCCAGATTTGTGTGTATTTAGTCTCCGTGTGTGTGTGTGTGTGTGTGTGTCTGTATGTGTGTGTGTGTGTGTGTGTATGTAATGGTTGCTAGGTGATCTGGAGAAATCTGCTGCTAGATTTCGCTGAAAATCACCATATCTGGCAACACTGTGTTATTGCCAGTTTGGACACTTTATAAGTTGACAGAGAGAAAGGTCGTTGACCTCCGACACACACACACACACACACACACACACACATACATCAGTGTGTTATATCGGTCAGTGATGGTGTATAATCTCCGTCATACCACCGTGTATAAAAGACCATAGAGACAATTATGTTGGTGAAAGTTATATACACGTAATTTTTGCGAATAAATATTATTCCTGGCTGAATTAATATTTTTTGAGGCATTTACTGCTGTTTGAGGCATTTACAGTTAAGCTCAGATATATAAGAACCCTGCTTATAAGAGAGTGTTTTTTCGGGCCCATTTTCTATATTTTACGTGTGATTTTCTCCGGAAATAAGAGACTTTTACTCCATTTTCGACAATTCTCTTATATCCTAGGTTCATTGTATAGAATATAACACTATGAAAAGTTGTGCACAATAAAGAGTTTTGGAAAAATATCCCGATAAATTTATAAAAAAAGAAAAGAAAAAAAGGAACAAATGATGTGTATGAAGTTATTAATTTGGAAGAAATTGTTTACACAAAATTTATGCTGAAAATGTCTTGCTGAAAAGTTCTGCTTGAAAATTCCTGCTTGCAAATTTCTGCTTGAAAATATTTCTGCTGAAAAGTTCTGCTGACAATTTCTGCTTCCACTTCTATGTGAACCCATCGCTTTTACGTCATTGAGTTTTTTGACCCGTACAAAATAACTAACAGATACATGTTCTAACATGTCCACACTCCACTAAATACTCCACCATTCAAACATGTTTTAACATGAATAAGTGAAGTGTTGTGTGTCAGTGATGTCGTGTCAGTGATGTCGTGTCAGTGATGTCGTGTCAGTGATGTCGTGTCAGTGATGTCGTGTCATTGATATCGTGTCAGTGGTGTCGTGTCAGTGGTGTCGTGTCAGTGATGTCGTGTCAGTGATGTCGTGTCAGTGATGTCGTGTCAGTGATGTCGTGTCAGTGATGTCGTGTCAGTGATGTCGTGTCAGTGATGTTGTGTCAGTGGTGTTGTGTCAGTGATGTCGTGCCAGTGATGTCGTGTCAGTGATGTCGTGTCAGTGATGTCGTGTCAGTAATATAGAAACCCCTAGAAATATTCAAATAATAGTAATTTGTATATATGAAAAACATTCTTGTGCAAACACACACACACACACACACATACACACGCACAAACACACACACTCACACACACATTGACACACACACACATATACACACACATATAGTCATTAAGATGTTCGCAAATGAACCTACAGATACACATTCGCATAAAACTTACACACACACACACACACACACACACACACACATACACATACATACACAGAAGCTTCGGTAATGTTGCACACACAGACATACAAAGGTGCATGTTTGTATTTATTGTGGCATTTGTGAGGACATTTCAGACAAATATGACCATCTCCTCACTGCGTGAAAACACCACGTGTATGTATGTGTGTCTGCATTCATGTGTGTCTGTGTGTGTGTCTGTGTGTGTGTGTGTGTGTGTGTGTGTGTGTGTGTGTGTGTGTGTGTGTGTGTGTGTGTGTGTGTCTGTGTGTGTGTGTGTGTATAATGACAAGCTGTGGAGGTCTACACAAGTATATTCGTGAGCTATCTATTAAATCACATCTCTCACATACACACAGACACCCACACACAGACAGACATACACGTAGAGTCAGTTGGCTTCATTAGCGACTTTCAGAGCAGTTTTATGTTTGAGCAGAAAAAGATACTTGAAAGAAGACGCGCAAATATTTCTGCTCATCGTTCGCTCTCTCATACTCTGTCTTGTAATTGTGACTCGCTCTCACACTCTCTCTCTCTCTCTTTATTCTGATGTACGACAAATTTCTGCTTTGTTAAATTTGAAGAAACAAAATTATATACAAAGGTTCAATATTATATTAACATGTTTGTATGAGTTTTGTCATTGAGTGCGGGCATATTCAGTTATAAATATGCACGTTTTCTAAATTCCGCATTGAAATGCCATAGATTTTACCCAGAAGTATATGAAGTATGCAATGTTTAGCACCGAAAGACACACACACACACACACACACACACACACACACACACACACACACACACACACACACACACACACACACACACACACACACATGCTAGGTGAATTGATGAGAAAGTCACAATATTGTACTCACTGTATTAACACAGTGAAAATTTAGCCAGCAATTTTCCACACGTGACTTATGTTTTGTGTCATCAACATTTCTGTGTGTGTGTGTGTGTGACATCAAACTGCAGTGGACAATTATTTGCTAGTGTTGAATAAACAGTGTGTCAGTGATAGAGAGAGAGGGCAAGTTATCAAGAAACAGACAGACAGACAGACAGACAAAAAATTCAAGTGCCATTTTTCTTTGGGGAATTATTTCATTTTTTTGGAGATTGATTTAATTATATTCTTTTCCTCTTTCTGTTTTTTTTTAATGTTCTCAAGTATTTATTGTTAAACAAATTTCGCCCTATACAACTGAGAAGAAAATTACTTATCTTTTCCACTGAATTTTTTAGCTTATATTTTGAGACGCAATTATTTGACTTTTATTTCAATACTCTACATAACTTATATACTCTACATAACTTTCTAACGAAAAAACAACAAAATATTATTGATTAATCATTAATGTATAGTTTAAGCATTAGAAAAAAACAATTGTCTTTTACATGATAATAATTATCATGCAATAATTTATCACACCAAAGTACCGCACTTTTCTGTCTGTCTGTCTGTCTGTCTGTGTGTGTGTTTGTGTTTGTGTGTTTTTGATGTTTAATAAAATGCAATGTGGTCAGAATAGTAAGATCCACACCGTTTCTAAGATAAGCTATCGGGGATTATATATATATCTATCGCTTCTTTGGCCTATGACACCTTACGAACTCCATAACACCAACGACCACAGGATAAGATTATATTCCACTTGTTCACGTCAAATTAAGCAAACACACACACACACAGACACACACACAGACACACACACACACACACACACACACACACACACACACACACACACACACACACACACACACACACACACACACACACACATTTGTGGTCACACACACACACACACACAGACCTGGGTGCAAAAGTTTATTGGGTCCTCTAAATTTGTTTCTTATGAACCTGCCAAACCATCGAACTATATGCTTCATGGTGTATGTGTGTGTGTGTGTGTGTATGTGTGTGTGTGTGTGTGTGTGTGTGTATGTGTGTGTGTGTGTGTGTATGTGTGTGTGTAGATACGATTACATATCACGCATGAAAGTATAGGCGATTGGATAATTGCAATAAATATCACAACAAATATACCATTATTGTAAATATAAATATGTTTTGCAAATTAATAGAATATTATTCTGGTAGATTTTATGAGAATGTTTTATGTGTTCATGTGCAGTATATAATACGGACTATTAAATTGATACAGTGTTTTGGGTAACGGGTGGTTAGATTACCCCAAAATGTGGGTAGAATAAATATTCAATATATCTGCTATATGAATTTTTGTTGTTTTTTTTCGGAATTATCGATGGGTTTTATTGGGGGAAATTTTAATTTATATTTTCCCTTCCCAAGCGCGCGTTCAAGTGTGGGGTAAGTTCATTTCACACTATTACCCCAAAAGATTACCCCACCCCTGCACGGGAGCATTCGTCTAGGTCGACGTTTATTTGGGTGCGCTCGTAATGCAACAAATTATTGAAATTCTTGGGTATTGAAATTTTGCTCATTGCATGCAATTTGCAAGCGCAACATCATTCAAGAGCAACATTGCAATAAGACATTTTGTAAAAATCAAAGGTCAAAGGTCAAAGTTCAACAACCACACACACACCCACACACACACACATACACCCACCCACACACACACACACACATACACACACGCGTTTGTAAAGTAAGTGTGAACATATATTGTGCAACTAACTAGGAATCTAAGAACTAAAACCTTATCCTAGTTTGTTAAGCCTAAGAACCAGAACCAGATTTCTAAAAACCAGGGCCAGAATTCTAAAAATCAAAACCAGATTTATAAGAATCAGAATCTTATCGATATTGTGGTATCAGATATGATAAACATTTTAGATAAAGTCACGTGATTTAGGAAATCTTACACTCATAATTAACATGACTAATATGATTGACTAACATATGAATGATTGTATGTTAGTTTTGTGTTTATTCTATTGTGCTTTGCTGAATATAAATACGTTGAATGTGTTAACACGGTGGTTTATGGTTTATGGAGTTTCTAGTATAAAAACCACAAGGAGATATTATGAGTGAGGTGAAAATGAAACTTCAACTTATGATGGATTTCCAATTCAACCACGTTTTATCTACGACAAACTGGATTTTCCTTGAAAAAAGGCGTTTTTCCATCGGTCAATATATTGTCTATATATATAGCTACTGCGCATATAGTGAGAAATGGACATCTTACTGACACGCAGCGCCACCTAGTGGTGAAACTTGTAAGCTTGTCGGCGGGCAAAATGGCACAGTAGCGTTCGGTGCAGTTCAGTTTGTTAGTGAGCTTCGTTGCGTGGGGTTGTGTTCGTTGCTCTTGCGTGTTATCACTGCCTTATTTCGTAGCAATGTGTGTTGGTGAGGCGTTGGCCTTGCTGGCTGCGGTTCCAATTGGGATTGACGATGAAACTCCGCCGTTTTGGCTGACGAGATTGTTCGGCTCCGGGCGTCAGAAGCGCAAAACCTCGCGCGATATTGGTGAGTTATTTTTTATTCTTCTTGGGGTTTTTACAGCTTGTATAATTTCATTGAATTTCCGCCTTCCTAAGTGCTGAGTGCCTAAATTTTCTAAAATAGTATTTTTGGTGATTTTATAGCAAACAACTTATTTATTTTGTCTAAATTAGGAATGTGTTATATTTTGTGAATCTCTGAATTTTCCCAATTTTCTGATGGATTATTTTTATCGTAGATTTGTGTTGTTTATTTCACTATTGAAATGAATAAAGTTTGTCAGATGTGCTGGAAAATTTGTTAGAACGATTTTCGCCCATGTCATAGTGAATTTCTCGAAATTATTTTTATCCAAATATTTCGGCATATCACTAAATTATTTTTCTGAAAAAAGTATTTTCAATATCATTTCAATTTTTATTTATGAAATATCCAGTTGTTTAACTAAAATATTTATAAAAGTAAGTTGTAGTATTTTCAATATATTTTTGTTTCATTCCGCCAAGCCCAAATCAACAACAGTTTCATTCCAAAACAAATTTAAATTCGTTTTCTTGAAGTGCTCTGTTGTTCATAATTGTGTATAATTAATTAACTAAATTTAATCTCATCATTCCGGCCGTTTAGTTTTGCTGATAAATATTGAAAATTTTCTTCATTCATATCTCCATATAGTTCATATAATTATTTCTAAATTGTTAATATAATAATATATGCAGCGAATGAGATGGAGTTGAACACTTCTTGCTAAATATTTGGCTAAATTGAAATATAAACCATGTTTTTGCTGATAAGTCTTATTTTTTCCAATTGAATTCATTTACAATTAGGAGTTCATTAAGATACATATTTATATATTTTCGGGAACCTTTAATAAATCAATTAATTGTATCACTATTGCTCCTCATCCGAATTATTCCTCAAGATATATTCGTTCTACCATAAATTGTCCGAAATTAGTCTTGTTAATTTTATGTAAAATTTAAGCGGCAGCAAGTGCCGTTTTGAATCAATTTGCAATAATTTGCATTCGCCTGCGAGATTTCAAGATTGGGTTCAACTGGTAGGGCGACAAACAGTTACGTAAAATCAACACTAACCGACAAACAGTTACGGAAACTGAAACGACAAGCGGTTACGAAAAATCACCCGGGCGACAGTCAATTACGTAAATGTCTTGGACAAATATAAACTTACTTTTTATATAGAGATAAATTGATATAAAATTTTCGTTGAATTAGCTGAAATTTATATAGCAAAATCTGGCGTTCTTGTAAACTCTTGATCGCTCAGAAGTTGAAATCTTCTAGTGAAATTGATTTTCGTTACTCTAAAAATTGTTTGCAAAAATACCAAAAATTATTTTGTAGTCATATATGTCAAAGTAAACATTTCTCAACAATGGATAATTTGACCAATTTGATTATAACAGTACATTTTTAATGCAACAGAAAAAAGTGTCAATATTTTACGCATTTTAAAATGAAACAATTTTTCGTTGACTGAATTTTTACGCGTAATATTTTAGTTCAAATTTACACATGTGGACAAACACACATACACGCACACACATATGTGTGTACGTCAATTACCCTAACTTTATCCTAGTAAAACATAATATTTCCCACTTTCAAATTTGCAGAAAAAAAAATTCCCGAAAAAATTGTTTTGAAAAAAATTCACAGATTTGAAATATACTATGTTTGCGCGCTGTATTTCGAGAGAAAACGTGATTTTTTCAAATGCGACCTTTATTGTAATTGTCGCAAAATATTTAATAAATCCCCCTCCGGACATACGTGGAATTAATTTAAACAATGCAATTACAAAATGCATATTCAGAACAATAGGCGATAATAATCGTGATATAATATATATTTTCGAAATATACGCCCCCCACAAAAAAGGGCATCCATCACAAACGAAAATTTATTCGAAAAACCGATCCAACCTAATGTGTATGTCTGTCTGTATGTGTGTGTTTACAGAAACGTGTATTACTTAACTGTACGTGTATTACTTAACGTTTACAACTCGCCATTTATTCGAAAATCGACCCAACCTAATGTGTATGTATGTATGTCTGTGTGTGTTTTTTACAGGAACATGTATCACCGAACGTCAACTGCTTCTGGAAACTCCCCCGATTTCGCCCGCCTCTGTCTTGAGATCTCCTGCTCTGCCCGACTTAATTGCCTGCTGTAACTCGCCGTCTGACACCGCCTTTGCCAGCGCTTCTAGCTCCACCACGGGCTCGCCTGAGTGCGCCTCTGCTCGTGTGGTTTTTGTCTTTCCCGATGTGCAAGATCGTTTGTCCGGAGGAGTGGAGTGTGTCGCTTCGGTTCGATCTCCGTCTCTACGTCAAGCCCCATCGTCATCGTCTTCTAGTGCCGCCTCTGCGCATTCGCCGTCTTCTATGCCTGCCCTAGCATCGCCTCTGCGCTCCAATCCGACCAATTCATCCGGCCGATTAATCAATCCGTCCGTTCGGACTTCTCTAGAAGTACGCGAAGCCGCTTCAGCTCTAAGACTCTGTGCAAATCAACTGGAACAACGTCACAATCACACTCACACTCATCACAATCTGAATCACAATCAGATCACAGACACATCTTCATCTAGAAAACCTTCTCATCTTTTGGCTACAGCTACGTGTTGTGTTGTATGCGTGGCTGTTGCCGGGTGTATGTATCGGCGGGTGTTTGGGTCATCGAACTAAATATAACACACACAAACATACACATGTGTGTGTGTGTGTGTGTGTGTGTGTGAAAATTATCTGATGAAATTTATCATCTGATTGTCTTAATGTTCCTTCGTGGTTGTATGTCTGTGTGTGTGTGTGTGTGTGTGTGTGTGTGTCTGTCTGTGTTCGCTTCGGTTCGTATGTGTATATATATGTGTGTCTGTGTGTGTGTGTGTGTGTATGCTTATTTTTTGGCTTTATTTTACACGCAACATTTTTTTTGTTTCAGCCATTTTTTCGCTTCATCGTTTTGGATTTCCTATTTGCATTAGTGTTTTTGGCGTTTTTGATGTGTTGTTTTGGTTTAGCGCTCGCTTTGTGAATGAATTCGATAGTCGAATGATTTTTGGCTAATGTATGCCTTCTAAACACATCAGCACACACACACACACAGACATATACACACGTGTGTTGTGGTTTGGTTTGACATTAAAGAGTATAGGAGTGACACTTTGAGAGAAAGAGAGAGAGCTCAAAGGGCATTGAATATTTGTGTGTGTTAACTGTTAATTTCTCTCCCTCAAATCATTAAGGATCTCATTTTGCCAATAAGAAAATGTTAATCCCTTTCTCTTGTTAGGCCTCATGTATGTACACACAAACAGACACATACAGACATACACAGACACATACAGACATACACAGACACATACAGACATACACAGACACACATACATACACATATATAGCTCTTAGGGTATTTCCCATGTGTTGGAAATGTTGTGTGAATGTCTGTGTGTTTGTGTGTGTGTTTGTTTGTGTGTGTTTTCTTTTGATTTGTGTTTTTGTCCTATACGAAATCGCTGTCACACATTTGCTTGCACATTTTGTGTGTGTGTGTTTGTATTTGTGTGTGTGTCTGTGTGTGTATGCGGAAAGCTAAGAAGATTGTAAAAGAGCTGAGATGAATTCTGGAAAGAAGCAGAAAGCTTAGAAGTTTAACCAAACATTGAGTGTCTTTCAAACATATATATATATATATATATATATATATATATATATATATATATATATATATATATATATATATATATATACGATTGGATACAGTGTGTTCTACATAGTTTTTCGTGTGAGGTGTTTTTTTTCGAGAAAGCATGTTTCTGTGTGTTTGTTTGAGTGTGTGTTTGTTTGAGTGTGTGTTTGTGTGTGTGTGTGCAGTATAAATACACAATCGGTGAATATATGCAGTGTTGCATTTGCATCTCATTGCATATTTTATCTCGTTTGTTTGAAGAATTGATCTCTGCGCAAATAATGAAAATTGGTATAAATTTCATGGTAATATGTCATGTTCTTTAAGGATTATAACATAATTCAAGGGTAAATTTTTAGTAAGTAATTTATATCGTATTATTGTGGACAAATTTGGAAGATGTCCTCTCTACAGGAGGGAAAATATTTACGCTTGTGCTAAAACCATCGTTTCCAATTATTTGTGAAAACTACTTGAAAATTAAACTGATTGTTTTATAATCTCATCATTAACGAACAAACACCACACACACACACACAAACAAAAAATGTTAAAATGAACAACTTAATAAATGTATTAAACTCACAGGTATTCGAAAAGGTATTGGAAATATAACTGATTTATTATTATTACCGATTTTATCATGATATTTGATAAACTTTTACCCCACAAAAAAAATTCCTCGCTACGCCCATGAAAAACAATTTTCGCCTTTTTAATTACCTAATTCACCTACGTTTAATTACCTTCTTTTGTTTAATCGTATTTATTTAAAATCCTCTTTGATTTTGAATTAACATCATTATTGAACCCTCTGAGATTTTTCTAACCGAACTGAACTCAAAATCAAACAAGATTTCAACAACAAAATTTAACAAGATTTCACTTAATTGTGCTGTTTTTTTATTCTCGGCGATTAACACACCTAATTATTCATATGATAATTATTCTCTTGGCTCGGAGCTATCTTTAATCAACAACACCTGACGCACAAGTTTTTCCATGCCAAAAACTCAGCAATCAACGGCAAATTACACACACACACACACACACACACATGTGTGTGTGTGTGCATGTGATTTTCTACAATCTCACACTATTACGGCTTAAACACTGACACTGACACACACACAGACATACATACACGCACATCTGTCGAATGTACATGACACACACACACACACACACATACGAACACACATACACATGGTCATGATACACATACGCATACACACACACACACATACATACACAAGGCTACTACACTTGCACTTACATGATAACCTCCATTACTTACCGTGTCAATCTTATTGCGTGACTACACACACACACACACACACACACACACACACACACACACATACACACACACATACACATACACACACACACACATATATATACACACGTGCGCGCACACCTGGGCGACACACAGACATACACACACCGACAACCCGTTCATCGACGGCCAATTAGCGTATGTGTGTGTGTGTGTGTGTATGTGTGTGTGTGTGTGTGTGTGTGTGTGTGTGTGTGTGTATGTATGTGTGTGTGTGTATGTGTGTGTGTGTGTGCCAGGTGACACGTGTGTATCTCCTTAATCGACTTCAAAAAACACCGCCACTGACACGACATCACTGACACGACATCACTGACACGACATCACTGACACGACATCACTGACACGACATCACTGACACGACACCACTGACACGACACCACTGACACGACATCACTGACACGACATCACTGACACGACATCACTGACACGACATCACTGACACGACACCACTGACACGACACCACTGACACGACATCACTGACACACGACATCACTGACATGACATCACTGACACGACATCACTGACACGACACCACCGACACGACATCACTGACACACGACATCACTGACACGACATCACTGACACGACATCACTGACACGACATCACTGACACGACATCACTGACACGACATCACTGACACGACATCACTGACACGACATCACTGACACGACACCACTGACACGACATCACTGACACGACATCACTGACACGACATCACTGACACGACACCACTGACACGACACCACTGACACGACATCACTGACACGACATCACTAACACGACATCACTGACACGACACCACTGACACGACATCACTGACACGACATCACTGACACGACATCACTAACACGACATCACTTACACGACATCACTGACACGACATCACTGACACGACATCACTGACACGACATCACTGACACGACACCATGAAGGATGCAATCAGGTAGTGGGTTCGTGTACAATCGCTAGTTCCGTAGTAACACACACACACTGACACACACACACACACACACACACACACACATAAGGCAGGTGTGTTAGCGAACAGTGGCATAAACTGGACACAGATGTGAAACGGAGTCTCATAAAATGTTTAACGCCGACACACACACACATACGAGTACATGCTAGGTGAATTGATGAGAAAGTCACTATTGTACTCACTGTATTAACACAGTGAAAATTTAGCCAGCAATTTTCCACACGTGACTTATGTTTTGTGTCATCAACCTTTCTGTGTGTGTGTAACATCAAACTGCAGTGGACAATTATTTGCTAGTGTTGAATAAACAGTGTGTGTCAGTGAGAGAGAGAGAGAGAGCAAGTTATCAAGAAACAGACAGACAGACAGACAGACAGATAGACAGATAAAAAACAAGCGTTTTTTTCACGTTTTCACGTCATTTTTTTTACTATAATGCAAGCAATTAACGTTCATAAACAGATTACTAAAAATTTGTAGAAAAATTGTTTGATTTTGATTTCAATTTTTTCATATTCGACCTCACCGTAATTATAGTAATTTTGGTTTAATTTTCAAAAAAACATATTAAATTCATTCACGTGTTGAATAATTCAAGAGATTATAAAAATATGACCAAACATTGGATACAACAAAAAAAATTATACAAAATCAGATTTTTACTAATCGTATAAACTCTATTTTTCCAGCATAACTTGACTTCTTCTAACCCACCTTTTCAATACACCCTGAGCACGCCTTTGTCCTATTACCGCCAATGAATTTTCCTGTCGAAACCAAGTAGTAATTATTAATCTATCTCAAACATTATCTGATAAGTCATATCCGGGATTCAAGCCTTCCCTTTCTGCTTCCATGTCTGTCTGTGTGTGTGTGTGTGTGTGTGTGTGTGTGTGTGTGTGTGTGTGTGGGTGTGTGTTGGATCGTTAAGATCTGTGATCGCAAGTCGGATCATGATAGGATCTGCGCATGCCAACACTGACACATGGTTGGTTTACGCAATGCTGTGGAATGATGGAAGTCTGGTGGATTTTGATGTCCTCATCTGTGAAGGTTGTAACTCGACCTGGTATCATTAAACAGCTACAAGATAGATTTCATCTGATAGCAGAAGAGAGAGAGAAAGCAAGAGAGAGAGAGGGAGATGACAACTTTATCTTTCCAGAATTGCTGGCAATTTGCTCTCATCAAAAAGATATACAGACGCTAAAAGTTCAGAAGCGAGTCGATTTCAACAGATAGAATCACACCATATTCAGACCACTTTTATTAGCTGAAATATTAACACGGTCACAATTTTGATTATACCAAAATGAGGCCCATAAAATACGCTTTCGAATAAATGAGGTTAATATTATTTATAAAAATTACAGACACATGATATGGAATATGTTTTATTTGGATGAGTACTCGGGAGACTTCATTTAGTCACAAGAAACTAACACCAAATGGGATATTTTCGATTCGTATTTTCATAGATCATTTTCATGAACGTGGTAAATGTTCATTCTAATTTTGTACCTAATTCAGATATTTACTGCAAATATTTTTTGGAAAGGATACACACACACATATTTTTTATTTTATAAATACATAATTATCGGTCAAATTCAAAGTCTTCAGAGCAAGGGCTCCTAACATTTCAAAGGTTCCATACCCGCTTTACTTGACTGTTCAAATAATTATCACCAATCCTATTATTTGAAAGTATATCATCCAGATCCACGAGTATTTTAATAGCTTGAATTTACTGTACTTTATATACGAATTACTTGGGAAAAACATAATCATTGATAATTTTATTATTCATAAACCATTGATAATTTCTACCAGTACCTAGAAATCAAATCCCAAAGACCCTAATTTTGATCCAATCCCTTATGCAAATCAATGAATTAACACTGAAAAAAACACAAAAATTTGCATCTAGTTTGATACAATCATATAATGTATAATTTGAATAATGTGTTTGCATATGCTCACAAACATAAGGTAAGTCTGCTCTCATACTCTTTCCATTTTCCACGCGCACAACTCCCAGTCCTCTCTCCAATATGAGTGCATGTTACAACATGCACACATAAACGACACACACACACACACACACACACACACACACACAAACAGGTGTGCTGCGACAGATTAACTAGCAGGTGTCTGAGCCAATGTTCAAAACACATCATCCATCTCTACAGGTGTGTGTATGTCTGTGTGTGTGTGTCCGAGTGTGTGTGTGTCTGTGTGTCTGTGTGTGTGTGTGTGTGTATGTCATCTTCACAAACACACTGCTTACCGTATATCACTGGTGTGTGTGTGTATGTGTGTGTGTGTGTGTGTCTGTGTATGTGTGTCTGTGTATATGTGTGTGTGTGTGTGTGCTATTGTCTCCGTACATTGACCCATAAGTGTTTGCGCATCAATGCTATATTATACATATATATATATATATATATATATATATATATATATATATATATATATATATATATATATATATATATATATATATATATATATATATAACCTATATAATAGTAATAGTTATATGATGGAATAGTTATATATACTTCATCCAATACACTATACGCGTGTCTTAATGTATTTATTCATTTATATCTGCTAAATATGTTGTGTTCTTAGCTCGTCTTTTTGATGTATTTTACGAACACAGCAATAATTATATATATATATATATATATATATATATATATACATATGATTGATAATTTCATGCTTTCATGGGAATTAAAACATTAATTAATCCAATTGATTTTCATTGTTTGAATATTGTTGTTGGTGAATTTATAAATTTCTCATTTTGATGAATATAGCTATTATATATTGATAAATATTAATTATATATTAATATTATATTATCATAATATTTATAGATTATATTATAACACAATCGATAACACACACACACACACACTTTAATATAAGCCAGTTATTCTCAACGTGGAATGATTTGACCTCCTTGTGGGGTGATGGGGTAATTTTGTGGGGTCATAGGACCGAATTCAAGAAACGGACTCCACAAGAAATGTCTTCTCACGCACCACACAGACAATATATGTTGAAACAATTTAATCCTATCTATAAGTCGCGTTTCAAAGATCCAAGTTTATAGGGGGAACACAAGGATTTCTAGGGGGCTGCATGGAACTGTTTCTAGAGGGACATGACAATTAAATGTTTGATAAACACCGATATAAAACAAAGTTATTTTTTGACAGCATACGTTTTGTGTGAAACTTGACTTCCTATGTTTTTTGTTGTTTTTTGGTTATTCAATGTTTTATTCGGAGGTTTTGTGTTTGGGCGTTTTAAGTTGGTTGCTCAAATTCGTAGCTTTGCTTACTTGTTGTGTGTGTGTGTGTGTGTGTCTGTGTGTGTGTGTGTGTGTGTGTGTGTGTGTGTTTCGTATGACTTAACGTAAAGAAAATATTCACAAAAAATGTAGTGTTAAGTGGTTGGATTTTATAGTATTTTTGTATGTACTCTTCACATCTTGTGTTTCCGTTATGCCTAATTATAACTAATTACGATTAATATTCAAATATCTATATGAATTATAGCACACTGAATTTGAGCACGCATAATATAATGGATTTAATTAAGTTTATAAAATATTTATAGGCGCTTCTGTTAAATCACAATATTGTCAAATCTGAGCAAAACTACACGAATAATAATCAATATATATATATAATGATAGTAATCCTCCAGTACAGTCAGCTCCCTCATTTCTTATCCCTATCCCCCTTAATTCCCCCACCCCCCAGCTTATGCAAAACAACAGTGAAAACAGTATTTTTCAACGATCAGAATTTTCGGCAAAAAAATGACGCATTGTCATGACAATGCAACGTGACTCATCGCTTGCAATATTGAGTGTGTATGTGTGTGTGTGTTTGTGTGTGTGTGTGTGTGTGTGTGTGTTTGTGTGTGCTTATGATACACTAGCGACAAGTTCCGCACTTCGTGCGGTTATGGTCGCTAGTAGATCCGCACTACGTGCGTCTCGTAGCTTCGTTTGTAGTATTGTAAGTGATGCGGTCGCCTTGAGTTTTGTCTGGGATAGCAATGCAAATATGATGATAATGCACTTGAAGCAAACGTCAAGGCCAATGCAAACAAATGGTGTCGCAAGGATGTTGCAACACCACAGCAGATATTATATTATTTTGAGGTATTATAGATTTTTCCCGGATGCATATTATATCTGAAAATATAACATATATGTAGATACAAAATTAGAAAATAACAAGTGTAACCACATATAATTCAATAACTAATATAGGCATATAAAATTCAAGTGTTCATACTCACATTGAGTCGGATACGCGCTTCAACTATTAGTGCCAAAGCCTGCGACAGAATCGCCGTCTGATCATCAAAATGTTGTACAATCCGTGTGCACGACATTATATAAGTTCGCATCGCACATACAGACGCACACGCATACAAACACTGGCTGCACACGTGTTCGTTCATAGAATTTCGGCACACGGACACACATACCAATACAAAATGCAAAACGGTATCGTGTGTGCAATTCCTGGGAAGAATTGCAAAATTATGCAAGAACAGTTCGCAGAAAAGATGTGGTGGCAATCTGGCAGGGAAGTTTCTAGCAATCGTTCAAATGAATGACAAAAGTGTGTAGAATAAAGGTAAAAAACAAACACCAATAGAAAAATATATGATAATTACAATTACAATATTGGTAAGCTACACATAAACACTTGAAAAACGCTTCTGGAACACGCACATGCACGACGATGTACTTAATTAAACACTCCGTTTTACTACGCACTCTGCACGCCACTGTGCATTTGGAAACGCTCGCTGCAATGCACGTGAGTCATGGTATATCGACACACAGACACACACAGCAATATGTACATCAGTGTGCCGTTCTGTACACTGTGTATGTATGTGTGTGTGTGTGTGTGTACGTGTACCTGTATGTGTATGTGTGTGTGTGTGTGCATCTATGTCAGTGTGTATGTGTGTGTGTGTGCATGTATGTCAGTGTGTATGTGAGTGTGTGTGTCCCTGAGGTGGAAATCTCGCATGGGCGTTTCTAGCAATCGCTCAACTGAATGGCGCAGTGTGTAGAATAATGGTGAAAAACAAACACCAGTAGAAAAACAAATGTTAATTACAATTACAATATTGGTAAGCTACACATATCCACTCGAAAAACGCCTGTGGAACACGCACATGCACGACAATGTACTTATTTAAACACTCTGTTTTACTACGCACTCTGCACGCCACTGGGCGTTTGCAAACGGTCGCTGCAAACGCTCGCTGCAATGCACGTGAGTCATGGCATATCGACACACAGACACACACACCAATATATATACACCAATGTGCCGTTCTGCACTCTCACTCACTCACTCACTCACTCACTCACTCACACACGTACGTTGAGCTTTATTATTATAGATGAAAGCTTAACTCTTTCGCTCTTTCTTTATACCGTTTGTTGCTCCCAGCTCTCTATTTAGTCAATAGTGACTCACACACACATGCACACACACACATACACACACATACACACACACACACAAACACACATGAATCTTGAGTGGAGAGTGGATGAATATTACGATGGATCTATTGGTAATACGCGAAAAATTAGCATACGTTTGGCTAGTAATTCTTTGGGACAAAGTGATAAGCTTCAAACATACACGCGCACACACACACATACATACATACACACATATTTATGTGCAAATCCTCAAAAACACTAAACTTAAAACTATTTTATTCAGAATTAGCTTGATTAAATAAAAAATAATTGCAAAGATAACACATCCTTTAATAACATTAACAAATTAATTATTAACAATCCGTTAATAAAAGAAACATTTCTTTTTGTAAAAATTCATACTTTAAGAGTGTCCAAGTTAAAGTTAGTAATTAATTTTTCTAAAAATTGCGACAACCCAAAATCTCTGTGATATCGTGTCAGTGATATCGTGTCAGTGATGGTGTGTCAGTGATGTCGTGTCAGTGATGTCGTGTCAGTGGTGCCGTGTCAGTGATGTCGTGTCTGTGATGTCGTGTCAGTGATGTCGTGTCAGTGATGTCGTGTCAGTGATGTTGTGTCAGTGGTTTCGTGTCAGTGATGTCGTGTCA
>OU696571.1:12319436-12321936 GCA_916048095.2 Sacculina carcini
ACACACACACACACACACACGATCACTTAAGTTTGTCCCAAATAAGGGCATTTGTGTGTGTGTGTGTGTGTGTGTTTGTGTGTGTGTGTGTAGTTATTAGTGTGTATTGAGGGCATATGTAAATAGTCCGTTAGATTTAGTTTTTGATTTTTAGTCCGGTGGAGAATAATATTAGCAAAATGTAGGTGTTGTGTTGGAAATTTGAAATGAAATCGATTTTTTCCCAAGTGATATTTTGCGAAAATTATTACAAAAAATGAAGCAATTTTCTTGATAAATATATATAGATAAATTGAAATAAGCAAAACTAAATATATTTAGGATACTATAAAGTATATATTTTGTATATAATACACAAATAAATAAATATATATAAGTATTTTTGTTAGAAAAAAAGACAAGGTTATATTCAAGTCTTACTCAATCACAAAAAAATCATCTTAATATTTCTCCTTGATAAACTTGCGTGAGATAGAATTTAATACACTTGCTCATTAATTTGAAAATTAAACATATTTCAATTCATACTCTCTCGTAGATTATCACAATAACTCGGATTGTATCAATTAGCATAATTAATCAAGTATATTCGGCTATTTTCAATTGTGCATTATTGCAAAGATCAAAGCGATTTCACAATCATTTTGCAATCCTAACTCAATCATAAATCTATACTTTCTCTCATTGAAATATGGGCACACACACAGACACACGCACACACACACACACACACGCACACACATAGACACACAGACAGACACAAATATTAGAATGCACCTGTATTAGGGGAGGTTGAATGTTATTGTAAACGACGCTTAAATCAACAAATCCTTAATCCCGCATTTTCCCTGGGGGAAAATTCTCCCCTGTTGGTTTTGCGCACTGTTTTTGCTAGGGGATGTTCCCGATCCGTATACAATGGCCCTCCGTTGTGTGTATGTATGTGTGTGTGTGTGTGTGTGTGTGTGTGTGTGTGTCTGTTAATTTCCCTTTTTGGGTAAAACTAATCTAGGGGACAATGCACACACTCACTCTATACACCTTGGGGGTCGTACCCAAAAGAGATATGATTGGAGAGAGGGAAAGATTATCATAATTACCATATTCCTCGACGATTAAACACTACGATTGAAAAAACGCACAATAACACAAATATTCACCAAAAATATCTACTTCAGAAATTATTCATTTTCATTATATTATTACGTTTATTTATATTTCATTGATATATTAGATATTAATTTCGTATATTATTTTGTTAAAATATATTGAATTATTTTATTTGTAATTTACTATTTTACTATTTATAACATTAATATATTTGTTTTTACTTGTATATTATTGTTTTTATTTGTATGATTTCACCATTATATGCCATAACACGATTCATAATACCATAATTCGGTTTATACCCTATTTGTGTCTGTATGCATAAGGGCAATATGTATAATATATATACATTATTTTTATGTGGTGTTGTTATTGGCGTTTTAAGCGCGCACCAACCAGTTGAGACTATATGGCACGCCCCACTGTGGGCCCAACTACAGTGGCGATTATCGTTAGTCTCAAGCGCAGGTTTTGTGATAAGTAAACCCGGGCCAGGATTCGAACCGCGAACCTCTGACACAAGAGTTCAGCCAACCTAACCACTAAGCTACTCGGGGAGCCTAAAAGTGCACATGTACTTTTACTTATTGTTTGAATTTTGTATTTTGTCTTAATCATATCTCTCGTTTTCATTAGCTTCCAACTTCACGACTAAACTCGTATTCATAAGAAAATATCTCTATATACCGTAAATGCTCTATTTATCCGACAGGCTCTAATAATCCGGCACCCTCAGGTATGGGTTGAAAAATAATCCGGCAGGCTCTAATAATCCGGCACTTCCTGGAAAGGCTTATTGAAACTGCAACCACGATTCAGTTATAGTTCAGCAACAGTTTATTTAGCAATGGGCAATTACTACACAGAACAATACATTGTGAAGATACGCGTCTTCTCTCGTCCCTTTTATCAGTGCACTATTTTTTGTGTTGCAGTTTTTGCGCAATCCTACCGTGCGGAGTGACCAAAAATAATCCGACAGGCTCTAATAATCCGGCACCATGCGCAGGGGGTCGAAAAATAATCCGGCATGTCGGATAAAAAGAGCATTTACGGTATATACATATATATATATTTTGGTTAGCTGTGTAAGTGTAAGTGTAAGTGTGTGAGTGTGTGGGTGTATGAGTATATATATGTGTGTGAGTGTGTGAGTGTGTGCGTGTTTGTTTGAATCGTCAATAATTAGCCACTAATTAAGATATTCCCTCACTGCATTTAATACACACAAACACAAACACACAAACACAAACACAGACACACACACATGCAAACACACGTACAATGATTCTATATCTGTATGTGTGTGTGTCTGTGTGTGTGTATATATAAATATATATGTTTCTAGTGCGTTAACACAAGAGCATGTGTATGAGTATGTATGTCCGTG
>OU696571.1:12326936-12331936 GCA_916048095.2 Sacculina carcini
TTGTACTCACTGTATTAACACAGTGAAAATTTAGCCAGCAATTTTCCACACGTGACTTATGTTTTGTGTCATCAACCTTTCTGTGTGTGTGTGACATCAAACTGCAGTGGACAATTATTTGCTAGTGTTGAATAAACAGTGTGTCATTGAGAGAGAGAGGGCAAGTTATCAAGAAACAGACAGACAGACAGACAGTGTAACAGACAAAAAATACAAGCTATATTTTTCACGTTTTCAAGCTAAAAACGTTTTACCTACGTTTGTAATACACATACGCCATTGACATACACACACACACACATACACACATACAAATTGACATATATGTTTGATAGATATGCAAAGAAGTATACACACACACTAACACACAAACACACACACACACACAAGAATTCACTCAAGACATAAGACACGTGTGTGTGTGTGTCTGTGCATGTATGTGTGTGAGTGTGTATGTGTGCATGTGTGTAAGTGTGTATGCTTGTGTGTGTAAGGTTTGTATGCATGCCTACTTGAATATGTCACAATACTCAAATGCAAATATGCACACACATTTGACGGGTAAATTAATGTTGTATTATGCAATATCATCTTACATACACACACTTGTCTGTCTGTCAGTCTGTCTGTCAGTGTGTGTGTGTGTGTGTGTCTATGGGAGATGAGTCTCAGATTTCCCTACCGAAGCTCATCGTTTGGTATTTGGGCAAAAAAACCACACCCAGACACACACACACACACACCCAAACACACACACACACACATGCGTATATGTACCCATTCACTTAAATCTCGCATCGACTTGTATGTACGTGTATGTGTATGTGTGTGTGTGTGTGTGTCTGGGTGTGTTTTTGTGTGTGTGGTTATCAAAAGAAGAGGTTTATGTTTTCCTACATGGTACGCTCTTTGTGAATAATGTAGTGTACTAACCGCGCGGTATGCTTTTCTATACACCTCATGTATGTATGTGTGTGTGTGTATATGTGTATGTGTATGTGTGTGTGTGTGTATGTGTGTGTGTTGGGTTTGACTATTGTTGGCTGTTGTGTAGCATTTAATAAACATTGAAATCAGCCCAAGAAGTTCAAAAAACACAAAATATAATGATAATAATAATTATTATTATTTTATTGACGGAGTGAAGGAATTTAACAGCAAACATTAAATTATATTAGAAACAATGTTTATAAAAGAGAAAGACTTATGTGAATCATTTAACGTAAAAGAAAATATCCAAATTAGCTATCGAACAATTTACAATTTGATTTTGAATTACAAATTATTTAGCCATCGGCAAAGAGACATTATAATCTCTAGTATTTTGAGTGAAAAACTGGTTGAATATATAAGCGGAAAGAAATTGTGGTATTTTTGTAAAAATTTCAATTTACTTTACAAATTTCTTCACAATTTACCTTCATCATTTCCTTCACAAATTTACTTCATTCATTTTCTTCACAATTTCCTTCGAAATTTTCGGTGTCAATTTTTGTCAAAAAAATCCTTCAAAAATAAATCTGGTTGCCTTTACAAGTCTTCACCAGATTTGCTAAGCTTAAAATAAAGTACACTCTTTTATTTCTGCTTATAAATGAGTTTCTGCTCAGAAAGCATATTCTTATCCTGATCGATGCTATAGTTATTCTGCTCTTCAACGATTTACAAAATTCTGCTCAATATTTTCTGCTGAAATGTCGTTGAATTCAGAGCAGAAACGAACTCTTTCCCCATAGCCACGTATATCTCCCATCACTATATCCCCAAATGCACAGTCAACCCTTTGAGGTCCATTTTACTAGATTTCCCCTATTTGAAACTCTATAATATATGTGCCACAGGGCAGCATCCTATTGTCCAGTCTAGAGGGAGAACCAAACCACACGTAAAATATATATGCGTGTGTGTGTAAGTGTGTAAGTGTGTAAGTGTGTGTATGGGGAATTTATGGGACATGTAGCGCGCTACTCAAACATTACCATAGGGGAAAATGCCTTATGGCGCGAAAGGGTGTAAATGATTGTCTAGTCGCCAAAGGGTTGTCGAATACATGTGTGTATGCTTGTGTGTATGCTTGTCTGTGTGTGTGTGTGTGTGTGTGTGTGTGTATGTGTGTGTGTGTGTGTGTGTGTGTGTGTGTGTGTGTGTGTGTGTGTGTGTGTGTGTGTGTGTGTGTGTGTGTGTGTGTGTGTGTGTGTGTTTGTCTGACAAAGTCCAGAAGGGAACCGAACATGTTTTGCACAAGTTTTTCCGCAATAAATGGCGCACGACAACGGGAAAAGTCCATTCACACACACAGACACACACACACACACACACAGACAGACACACACACACACACACACGTGCACATATTTCTGCTCCCGTCATCCGGAAATTGGCGAAGTGTCAAAAAGCGAGCAGTAAATGATATTTAGTGGCCTCAGGCGATGACCACAGACAAAATGGAAGATTTCAAGGGGGGAAGCGAGCAGTTACTAAGGGAAGAATAGATGTGTGAATGGATTTTGCCTCTATAGTTCAGAGGTTGGTAAATTGTATGGGAAATTTCCCACTGGTTTGAGGAATAGAAGAGTTACCAATTTGGGGTAGATTAAAGGTCGGACAGAACAGGACAAATGTGTGTGTGTTTTTATAAATAAAAATTCGTTTATTTTTGTTTCTAATAACCTCTGATGACATTTACTTTGATGTAACAACTGAATTTATTGAATTTATCAGTGCTGTTGTGTGGAAAATGAAGATGAGATGGCTCATTAAGAAAAAGTGGGGAATCATAGAGTAATAGCTTACACACACACACAAACACACACATACACACACATGCATTCTTACATACACATGCAGACAGGCATACAAACACGCCCGCACACATACCGTCGGGTTTTTACGGAAATTTGTTTTATGGATATTTTTGAAAGCAGAAATTATACACTTGCGAAATTTCGCGAAAGAAAACTCGAGATGATTAGAAAATAATAATTTTTAGTTTATATATATAAAAACTTGGACTATAATTTCAAGTCAGATATATTATTATATATTTATTGATAAAGGAAATATAAATACATTATATGTCAGCACACATTTTAGTGTGTGTGTGTGTGTGTGTGTGCGTGTGTGTGCGTTTCAAATGCGAGTTATAGACTTATACACGTCAAGTATAAAAATATATACTTTATATAATTGAACACAATATAATACTATATGCGTATTAATCAATACCTACTAAGAATGGTTCTAAAATCTTACATTCTGTATGGAATCATCCCAAAAACCAATCAGAAACCTTATAACCTCTTTTATTGCTCTCTGTGTATGTATGTGTGTGTGCATGTGTGTGTATGTGTGTCTGTGTGTGTGTGTGTGTGTGAGTGTGAGTGTGTGTGTGTGTGATGAAGAGTATTCTAGCATTTGTGATCTCATCTCTTTGTGCCATCAGGTTTTATGTGTTCACACACACACGCACTCACACACTCACACACACTAACACACACACACACCAACACACACACACACACTCATATAGACAGAATGTGGTAGTTTTACGATGTGTGTGTGTGTGTGTATGTGCTAGTGTGTGCTAGTGTGTGTGTGTGTGTGCTAGTGTGTGTGTGTGTGTGTGTGTGTGTTACGAGCATGACATTGATATCGGAGAGTTTTATTGTTGCCAGTGCGACAGATGCATCTGCAATTTGCTTGCTAGTATGTGTGTGTGTGTGTGTGCAAGTGTATGTGTGTGTGTGTGTGTGTGTTTGTGTGTGCAGGTGTGAATATACAAGGGGGATGTGTGCTCCATAGGGGGTGTAGCTTCCCCCACCCTCCCACCAAGGGGGAGAATAGGAACTATAGGAGACTTTCTAGCTGATTTCCCCAGATAAAAATTTCAACAGGGAAAAGCTACATGTTGTGTGTATAGCAGCGATTCTTAACCTATTTTTTCTCTCTGATTCCCCATTTCTTCTTAATGAGCCATCTCATCTTCATTTTCCACACAACACAGCGCTGATAAATTCAATAAATTCAGTTGTTACATCAAAGTAAATGTCAAGATGTTATTAGAAGCAAGAATAAACGAATTTGAATTGATAAAAACACACATAGTTGTCCTGTTCTGTCCGACCTTTAGCTTCCCACTTGGCAACTCTTCCATTCCCCACCAGTGGGGAATTTCCCACAGGTTCTTAACCTGTGGTCTATAGGGACACATTAAGCACCACACGATAATTCGTTTCTGGTAAAATTGGACTGATATAGCTAAAATATTTATACAAGTAATTGTATAATCAATCTAAAAAAGCTTCATTTCATCATTTTTGCGCTAAATCCTAAAATGAAATTAGGAAAAAAATGTATTTCAGTATTTTGTTATAATATATATTCTAAGCTCACCAACAACCAACTAAATCGGCAGACTTTATAGAAACAAAAACATTTTTATTAACGCAAAAATCATTTTGTATTTGATATTAATTTGCCATCTAATTTATCTACTTGGTTAAATTCTGTTTAATACATCATGTGTATGTGTGTGTGTGTGTGTGTGTGTGTGTGTGTATGTGTGTGTGTATATGTGTATGTTTGTGTGTATGTGTGTGTATGTGTGTGTAAGTATGTGTATGTGTGTGTGTGTATGTGTGTATGTGTGTGTGTATGTAGGTGTGTATTTGTGTGTGTATTATTTGCTGTTGATTACCCAAATCTGTTTCAAATCCCTTACACAAGCTTATATACATGCAGGTGTGTGTGTGTCAGTGTATGTGTGTTAGTGTGTGTGTATGTGAGTGTGTGTGTGTGTATGTGCTATACGTTCCCATTGAGATGGAACAATCAATGACTGTCCACCACTAAATGAAACACACACACACACACACACACACATACACATAGTCCACCTGTGTGACACCTGTTAGAAGGTACATTAACCTGATTTATTGCACAGTCATGAGTGAGATTACCTGATGGTATCTGGTTAGTGTGATCCGCTCAGATTAAGTCCA
>OU696571.1:12341936-12346936 GCA_916048095.2 Sacculina carcini
GTCAGTGTGTCACACACACACACACACACACACACACACACACACACACACTCACACACATACACACACACACACAGACAGATAGACAGACACGTGGGCTTACTTTTCCAATTACAAATAGGCGATTAGCCTCGCACGTGGCAATGCTACACACAGACATACAAACACACACACACAGACACAGACAGACAGACAGACAGAGAAGCATGCATGAGTGCATACGACAAATCCCCACGTGTGTGTATGTGTGTGTGTGTGTGTGTGTGTGTGTGTGTGTGTGTGTGTGTGTGTCCCTCTTGAAAATCCCTACCTGATGTACGCTCTACAGAGCATATCGCTTCAACCAGTTTTCGTAAGGGTTGAGAACAAACAGAGGGGGGCAAGGCAGAGGGAAAGGGATGGGGGGGAGCAAATCAGTAGAATAGTCCCCTTTAGGAAACTGCTCCCCCATAGGAAAATGACAATTGAACACACGAACAC
The DNA here is from genome assembly GCA_916048095.2 of Sacculina carcini. NCBI lineage: Eukaryota > Metazoa > Arthropoda > Thecostraca > Sacculinidae > Sacculina > Sacculina carcini. The sequence goes on from OU696571.1 coordinate 12,342,417, forward strand.
GTGGCTACAATATACTTGAGCATAACCCTAGTCTCTCTCTGTGTGTATGCGTGTCTGTGTGTGTGTGTTAGTATGTATGTTCGTGTGCGTGTGTGTGTGTGTATGCGTCATATTGGCCGCAGCTGCGCCACTTATCGTCGCCAGTGGTTCTCAAACTAGCGGCTTTATGTAAGTGGTGCTTGACCACAGCTGTCTGTTTGTATGTCTGTCTGTCTGCCAGTGTGTGTGTGTGTGTGCTGGTGTATGTGTATGTGTGTGTGTGTGTGTGTGTTTGACTAATGACGCCAAAAAATCATCACCACAGGGTGGATCAAAAGGGTTGTAGCGTGGAGACGCCGAAATCATTGGGTGGGGCTGATTTTAATTCAGTAGCGGTTTCAGCATTACAAAAAAGGGAGAGTTAAAAGTAAAACAGAAAAAACACTCGACACACACACACACACACACACAAGCTCGAAATATAGTATTTGTCTTTATGTGTGTATATTTCACAGCTTAGAAAATATGTCTTTAGAGGAAGAAAAAACTATGTGAGTACTGTAAAACTATGTGTGTGTGTGTGTGTGTGCTTAGTTCAAACTGTATTTTATTATATCAACAACACAAAATATACTTTTCACACACACACACACACACACATACACACAAACACACAAATAAGCACACACGTAGATATAAGTTTTATAAGTGTATATATATACACTGTACATTTTACACTGTACACTAAGTGTGGCTTGTACCTGTGTTTGTAGCTGTATTGGGTCGTTTTCCCTTGCTGTCGTATTAATTGTTATAAAATCGCTTGTGTTAGTTTATTGACGTGTTTCTAAAATGAGTACATGAGTTAATTAATTGCACTAGTATTGATGTTCACACTGATGGTAGATAGCGTAAGAAAGTGCTTCAAATAGCTTCAATGTTGCATTATAATGCAACATTCAGAACCATCATCATGTGTGGGGGAACTGTTTTCAGATTTTTGAACGAAATGAATTTGTTTTTTGTGATAAGTAGTCAAAAGTTAATCAAGTTAATTTTTTACCTAAAGGTCACTTTTTCATAAGCTACCTAAAACTGCATGAAAAAGTTGTGTACGATAATTATTTAAAAAGTTATTAGGTTACCAAAAGTTACTTTTTCATGGTTAGGTTACTTTTTTTGCTTTTAGATTACTTTTTTATCGTCAGGTTACCTTTTGTTAGTTTTCTTGTTATTAGGTAAGTTTACCACGAAGTTTGGTGACTTTTTGCAGATAAGAGGCTAAAAAACGGTATAAATATGAAAAAGAGATGGAATATGAAGTTAGTTTCTTATAAGATCAGCCATTTGACACATTCAACATCATATACCACCCACACTCTAACCACCATTACCACAATTACCACAACTACCACAGCACACACACACACACACATACACATACATACATACACAAATACACACACTCATACATACACACATACATACATACATACACACATACACACTTGCATACGTACACACACAGACATACATACAAATAGAGTAGTGGATGGAAGTGTTTTGTGGTTGTCTTAGGTGTGAGTGTATGTTGTGTGTGCTTGTATGCGTGACCTGTGGTAAGGTCAAACTGCATGTGCGGTCACCAACCAGAATCGCAGGTCACCTCTCTCACTCTCTCACTCTCTCTCTCTCACACAAGCTCTGTAATTGTCACACACTACTACAAAGCCCTCCTGTTTGTTCATTGAAATTGCCGCTTCGCAAAGCCACGCTTCCGAATACATGCTCATGTGTGTGTGTGTGTGTGTGTGTCAGTGTGTGTTTTCGTGCAAAAATTCACCCACAAACTGACCCTGGCGCGTGCGGTGTGTTTGTATGTCTGTATGTGTGTGTATGTGTGTGTGTGTGTGTGTCTGGCCAGGTGTGTGATTTGATCAACCACAATAGCATTTACCTCTGCCGCTGCCAAACACATACACACACTGACACACACACATACACACACACATACACACACACACACACACATACACACACACTTACACACACACTTACACACACTGAGACTGACACACACACACACGCAGACACACACTGACACACACTGACACACACACACACACACACTGACACACACACATACACTGACACACACACTGACACACACACTGACACACACGCTGGCACACACACACACACACACACTGACACACACACGCACACACATACAAACAAATACAGAGAGAGAACATACATATGACATACAGACACACATAAACACACATACACTCTTTTTTAACGTGTTTGGACTTAACCTAAGCTTACAGTAAGTTTACAGCTATAGTGTGTTGTATATAAATATCATTTTTTGTTGAGTAATTAGTCTCTCCCAAGAATTTCCGCTTGAATATTACAAAGTTGATTTCATAAGTAGAAATCGTAGAAGAATATATGCTCGAATAATTACATATTTTCTTCCGTTAAATTAATGTCGTATGTAAATTTAATCATCTATTTGCTGAACTATTTTTTTCATAAAAATACTTTTCAGCTTTGTTAATTTCAGCTTAGTGAATAACAGTAAAATGACAAATTCTAAGTGAAAAGTGGAAAAAAGAATTCTTAATCAAAATAATTCAAGTTATCAATTGTGAAATTTCTGAAATTGATAAAAAAAGAACAACACTTGTCTTCAAATATACACCATCATAACCCACAAATCCTACGCATACACATGCACACAAACACACACACAAACACACACACACTCACACACACACACACACACACTCACTCACATTGACTGATCAAACGATCTTTGCAATATTATCGGCAGGATGCAATAAATTATTCATTGAGATCGAAGTCAACAGCATACGACAATTGGAGGCATCACATTAAATCTGTTCACCTGTAAATTGACTTGCATGTGTGTGTGTGTGTGTGTCTGTGCGCATGTGTGTCTGTGTGTGTGTGTATATATATATACAGGAGCGTAACCAGGAATTTTCCAATGGCGATTGGGGTATATATATATATATAGAGCATTATATAGGCCTGAAATTGATATCCCATTTGTTAAAAATATAAATAAACGAATAAAAGTACACAATATAGAATAAAATATAGAGGACAAATGGGATATATTTATAAAAAAATGTGTTTTATGCGAATAGAATAATTTGAATATCCCCCTAATTTGAGACGTCCTGGGATCGCCCCTGTACACACACACACTCACATACACACACACACACACACACAATTGTCACTTGGTCAGTCAATTTTTGTCTACGCGGTTAGATCAGCAAGCCCTTCAAGGTCAGTGATGTTTTTCTACAAGACCACCACTTAACCAAGGTCGCCAGGCAAGCAACCACTGTTTGTGTGTGTGTGTGTGTTTGTGTGTTTGTGTGTGTGTGTGTGTTTGTATTGGGCCGCGTGATGTTATTGATTCTGTGTCGCTGTGCGTCGTTGCAAATCCTGCAACAATCGTCTCTTCTGGACTTCATCTTGCAGCCGACATGCCAAATGTTCGAAGCGTAAACGAGCGATTTTACACGCCAGTTTTCAAGCCGTGTGTTTGTGTGTGTGCGTGTGTGTGTGTGTGTTTGTGTGTTTGTATGTGTGTGTGTATCAATTGAGGGGAGAAATATATGGCATGGTAAAAAGTATGACAATTAAGAGTATATTCCGTTATAAACATAAGCAAACAACACAGTAATGTTAGAGCGACTCTTTTTAATTTCCGTTTTTCTTTTTTAATAAAGATTATTCCCAAATATTTACTATTGTAGATTTTATATGTGTATGTGTGTGTGTCTGTGTGTGTGTGTGTGTGTGTGTGTGTTATTAACCTATCGCAAGAAGCTTTTAACCAAGATGTTTTATAATTTTATATTTTAGTTTTCTATTTGTCAAAAAACATATACAATGTGTACTGTTGTTTCTCCTCTCTCTCTCTGTATCTGTATCTGTATCTGTATCTGTATCTGTCTGTCTGTTTGTTGATGATCAAGATGCATGGAGATTGCAGTTATGTGCAATTTATATACCGTTCACGTTCAAGTAATTAACATAAAATCTCTAATTGAACGGCAAATCTAATTAAATCTAACTTTGATTAATTCTTTTTGGCAATAGCTATTTAATTCTTTATTATTTTTCTTTATTATTATTTAATTCTAAGATTAAATCTAATTAAATCTAACTTTGATTAATTCTTTTTGGCAATAGCTATGACTGACTTATTTTTATTAGATAATTTGTGAATATGTATTTATGTCTTTTGTTAAATAGATATACAAAAGTTACCTGGTTGTTTTTTCATACATAAAATTTAACCGTATCTTTTTAAAATTCTCACCAGCTAGTGGAAAAATAGAGCGGTATATTCTAATTGAACGACACAACTAGGGAAGGTTTGAACAATAGAACTACATGATGCTTAAATTGAGCTTTTTCGGTTTATATACAGTTTAACTTTGTTTCTAACAATCTGATTTTGTGTGTGATTTCTCAGTCGAATTATTCGCGTC
>OU696571.1:12351936-12354436 GCA_916048095.2 Sacculina carcini
ATTGGGCACAAAGAGAACAAAAAGATTAACAGTATGTCATCTTAAAATCGCATTCAGAAACGCGCACACAAATTTATCTGACATTGTTAAAATTGCACATGTGTATCTGTATGCGCGTGTATGTGTGTGTGTGTGTGTGTATGTGTGTGTGTGTGTGTGTGTGTGCGTTTGAACTCTGGTTCTTGTTATTGGTGTAGTTTCGGCTCCGAGTGTGCGCGATCGCAAAGCGTATATTGCAAATGCAATATACGATTGTTGCACAATGTTGCAATTCCGACAATTGTCGAGCTAATTTGCAATATAGGGCATAATTAAGCGATGGTGTTCAATCGTTACGAGTTGCACAGGCGCAAGTTGAAATACAAGCTGAATTAGGTGATAAAATAAAATTCTAGCACTGCGCAAAATCTAAACAAAATTATTACAGAGGCTGAAATATTGTCGCCTTGGAATGTCTGAATAACCTTAAAAATCTGCCCGTAAAAAAAGTCTTGAAATCTGATCCTCCCTAAAATTTTTGACGATAAATATTTCGTGGTAGTTCCACATGTTTTCCAAGGGTATATTTCTTTCCTTAGCCCCCAGCGCAAAAATCCTTGCGCTGCCACTGGTCACAAAATGATATCAAATCACATATGATCGCGTTTGTTTAGAATAACTGTCAAACAGCTTCGATTCAACCAGGACTTTTTGGTTTCTTGAAAAGATGGGATCTTTTGGAAAATAATGGAGTGTGGATTTCTAGTGTGGATTATGTAGGATTGATTATTGATGAAAGATTCTTGTAATTTTGTTAAGGAAAATATATATTTAACATATTTATTGTATTTTTCCTGTGAAAAAACGTAGTTTTTCTAAATCTTCCAAAAAAGGAGTTGTATCAATTAATATTGAGAATTAAAATATTTTGTTTTACGTGGTTTGTGTTTTTTATATTTTCTTATATAGCTATCAATAATCCAACGGGGGGTGCGTGAGCTAATTGTGATTTAAAACAGATGCCAACACTGAGAAAGTTTGAAAACCACTGAATTTTTGCATAGTCATATATAATGCTTCATTTTCTACCAGATTCATTTAAGCAAAGATTCATATTTCATCATGAAGATTCATTATGTATTTATTAGACAAACTAACTGCCTTAATATGAGGTTGATTTAGCTAATATAAATCCAATATAGCTTTTATTTAAGATGCCAATAAATAAAGCCCATACTAAACAAGCTATTTACAAATTTAATCATATATGTCGTTAAATATCTATAAAATAAGCCGATATCTATTAAATATGGTTTGATAGCTAAATTGTCTGAGTTGAATTGTGCAACGAAAGTTGTTTAGACGAATCGCAACAAAAAAGCTACGATATATATTATATAATATATGGGTGCTTACGTATTATCGGGAGGACCGGTTAGATTAGGTTAGGTTACCTAACCTAACCTAACCTAGGTTAGGTTACCATTATTTTGGAATGTGTTTATTACTTATCAGAATTTTACCTAACCTAACCTAACCTAACCTAACCTACCCTAACCTAACCTAACCTAACCTAACCTAACCTAACCTAACCTAACCTAACCTAACCTAACCTAACCTAACCTGTGTGTGTGAAATTTAGCACAGGTGAGTTGAACACCATTGACTTAGACTGTACGACAGACACACACACACACACACACACACACACATACACACACACAGATCACAGATATACACACGTGCCGCACGTGGCACAGATAGAGATGCGATCTAAAAAAAACCGACGTTTTTTAAAAAAAAAAAAACGTTTTTCTTGCCAAAAAAAACCACGACCAAAAAAAACACGTTCTTTTTGTTTTTTTTTGAAGAGTCATGCAAAGAATTCAAATTATGGAAATGATATATTTGGGATGTTAAATGAATTATTTTTATCAACACATGGGTTATTCATGCTATTAGTGTCCCTATCAAATTGAATTATCATTAAATATGCACAATATAATTGTTATAATGTGTCTGAAAGACTTAATATCATTGTTTGCACGGTACTGTGCGGCACTTCTATGTACAGTACAGTTTTGCATTCAATTATTGAGTTAATCATTGTGTAAGAAAGCGGGGTTTGAGAACCGTTTTTTATGCTAAAATCTGAAACTGTTTTAAAAAAACAACAGGTGGCATCATTTATTTTTATTTTTTACACATTAACTTTTTACTGCCAGAAATTAACTACGTTGGTTATAATAAGTTTCATCATTTCATTCAGCAGATGAATTATTTGCAAATATAAGAGTACAAACACTGCAAATATTTACACAAATACTACGAATATGCACACAAACTTAGTGTCCCTAATGAGACTACGAATAAAAGCGGGTCGCAGTGGCAACGGACCAGAAAAACGGACCAGAAAAACGGGCAATATTTTCGTGTAGGAAAAAAAACAACTTAGGAAATATATTTGATGTACAAAAAAGTATTTGAACACAAATAACTACATCAAAGAAACCATCATCCA
>OU696571.1:12359436-12371936 GCA_916048095.2 Sacculina carcini
CGTACATGTGTGTGTGTGTGTGTGTGTGTGTGTGTGTGTGCTATGTGTATGTGTGTGTGTTGATGTGTATTGGCTTCGTGTAAAATTCGATTTGTATATATAATTTATCACAATTTATCCCAACCAATATACCGTAATATAATGTTTCTTCTTGATTATTGTAATTATTATTATTATTATTAATAATAATATTATTATTATTAACAGCATTGAGATTATTCCTCAATTCTTAATTTCAAAAATTGCCTATTACAATCTTTGTGCTATTTGGTTGCAAAATATTTGCAAAATATATTCGTCCCAAATTAACTTGTAATTACCAGATTTATAGTCATTTAACGTAGTGGTATTTTGACCGGGTTCGGTGTGTGTTTGTGTGTATGTGTGTGTGTGTGTGCTTGTGTGTGTGTTTGTATATATATATATATATAGGTCCATAAACACCGAACATGTAGTAAAATTCATTAAGCCCTGTGCTACCGCATGGTTCAAAGATAAACCATCGTTATTCTTATTATAATAAATAATATTGTTATTAATTACAGGCAAATTCAGTAGCATGGGGGAAGAGTGCAAGTGCACTATTACCACCCTGCACTGTGTAACCCATGTACGGGAAGCTAACCAAAAGATTCAGAGAGAAAAAGATAGAGTTTGAGAAGGGATAGTATAGTTAAGAATATGAGGGTTTTATCAAAAAACATGCAACGTATCTAACACGATATCATAATCAACTAAAATGTACATAAACCCGTATAATAATCATGAGTTAAGTCATAAAATATAAAATATAATAAATATATGATACCTAAGACGATCCCACACATTATAAACATATATAAACACACACACCCCCCACACACACACACACACACACACACACACACACACACACACATACTGACACATACAAACACACACTCTCAAACATACACACAAACACAAACACACACAAACACACAAACAGGCACAATATTTCCGCATTCACCGTGTGTATGTGTCAGTGTGTGTGTGTTTGTGTGTGTGTGTGTGTGTCAGTGTGTGTGTCGATGACATTTGACACATGTGTCAGTAGTGACACATGTGGTGTTATTCGAAGCTGCTTGTTAATGTTAGGTGTCGTGTTACATAGACACGCGCGTCTAATTAGCGCCCCTGAGAAAACATAGTCCTATATGTATTCTGCCACTAGCGATAATTCTACTCCAGTTAGTCCCCAAACACTAAGGCAGAACCTCTTAACCAAGGAGTGCCCGCACCTCTAGGGGTGCAATCCTAGTTCCTACAGTGGTGCCAAGGATTCCTGTGAAAAATTAAATGAAACGCTTCATATTATTCCCTTGGAAAAAATACTTGAAGGAAACTTCAATGAAATTAAGGCTGTATGAATGAATATGTAATATATTTTTTTCTGTTTGTTTATATTTCGCCCGCACTTAGGGGTCGTTAAAACGAACGCTTGCAAGAAATTCAAAGAAAGCATCAGAAGTCTCGAAGCGAAATTTTTCAGAGGACATAAAATGACAAATATTTACAATTAAAACAATATTATCCTGTATATACCCAGAATACGCAGAATAATCGTAAATCGTTGCTTCTTTACAGCGATTCAATTGCAACAATGTTCGTTGCACAATTCAACTCAGACCGTTGCAAATATTTATTTAAATCTAGCGGTATAATTAAACAATCCAACGTGCAGTGAAAATTTAAGAGCATAAATATTATTATATATATTATATTTATTTTCACGTATGCACTCGAGAGAGGATTCAACCTGAAGTTTCAAGTGTGTTGCAGATTTGCTACTTCAATAGTTGGCCAATGTTGGTTGGGAAATGTTTCAATGAAGCTACAGGACTGGATCAATTAAATACTCGGTGAATTAAATAACACACTGTGAATTGGAAAGTGTCTTTACAACGAAGATCAGAATCTAGCTTGAGCTTGAGTGTTGTGTGTATGCATGTGTTTGTATGTGTTTGAATCTGTGTATGTGTGTGTGTGTGTGTGTGTGTGTGTCGGTAAGTTTCTTTTTCTTCTCTGATTCCCCACTTTTTCTTAATGAGCCATCTCATCTTCATTTTCCATACAATAACAGCGCTGATAAATGCAATAAATTTAGTTGTTTAAGCAAATTAAATGTCAGTAATAACACACACACACACACACACACACACACACACACACACACACACACACACGACGTTTAATTACCCAATTGGGCAACCCCTTCATTTCCCAGCGGATGGTTAATTTCCCACAAAGTTACCGATCGCTAATCTAGAGGGAAAACGACCCATCTATGTGACTCTGTTACCGTGGATGTGACCTTTGGACAAAACAGCACCCAACATAGGAAATTACACGCTTACACTCATATCCCCTTGACACCAACTCATCCTCGGTTCCTCTGGGGAAATTTGCCAAGGGTAGATTGATACAGGAAACATCTGTCAACGTGGTGTCTTGATTTCGAGCCCAATTCGTGTGTGTGTGTGTGTGTGTTAGTGTGTGTGTTAGTGTGTGTGCTAGTGTGTGTGCACTCAATTTTTGGCAGCGAAACGAATCAATGAAACGCTTGTCACACCGACACGCGATTTTCGGCGAAAATAAGCACTGGCAAAACAAGCAACACACACACCCATTCACACACTAACACACACACACACACGCACACACACACACACGCACAGGTGCGTCACAGGTATTGGTCAAGTTAATTGAGCTAAACACACCGTTTTTTCAATCGGCGAATTTGCGCTTTTCCTGTGCAAACGAATTTCCAATTTGATACACACGTGTTGTGTGGTAATTATATAGAACGCTTGGTGTTGTGTTACCGTCGAACTTGGGGGGGTGAAGGGGGGGGGGGGGGTAAACATAAAGTCAGATGGGGCAAAACAGTGACGTTGCCACAGCGGGTTGGGGTAAAGTGGGTAATACCCAGCAATCAAGTAACCCCAGGAAAATAAACCCCCAGGAAAATATAACCCCCCAAATAATGGATTCTTACTACGCCCTGGCTATAAATAGAACCGTATGATTAAAACATGATGTAATTTTGAGTTGAAATTTAATTAAACGTTATATTTACTCTTTCGTGTTAAAATTAGACTCAAATTTACTTGAGTATATATTTCGCTTATATATTTATTTCAGTATTTTGACCTGTGTGTGTGTTTTTGTTTGGCAAAATAAGAAAAATTTTACGGGCTTACATTAGCTGAATTATTTGACAAAGCCAGGTAAGATTTACTCTTGATGCGAAGAGGCTATATTTCAGAATAAATCTTCGCTGAACCAATGACCAATAACAATTCCCTACTATTAAGCAGGAGATATAAATCTCTGTATTCTCATCTGCAACAAATATTGTGTGAGTGTGTCTACGTCTGTATGTATGCGTGTGTGTATGTCTGTATGGGTGTGTCATTGAGTTCCATGCACCATCAATGTTCGAAGCACACACACACACACACACACACTCACACACACACACACACACACACACACGAGCATACATACACGCACATATACACACAGCGGGAAGTATTCAACATATATGATTCTTGGTCATCTCACATTATTGTAGGCCATTCTCCGTATGTCTGTTTGTCTGTCTGTCTGTGTGTGTATGTGTGTGTGTGTGTGGTGTTGATGTGATTTGACAGACAGACACTCACACACACACACACACACACACAGACAGACATATATGAACATGCACATGCAGAAGGATAGATGGGAAGTTACATCCGCTGTGATGGTCGTTTTTGCTGTCTGTCTGTCTGTCTGTCTGTCTGTGTATGTGTGTGTGTGTTGAGATGCATTGTCAGTAAGCACAAGTAACACACACACACACACACACACACATACAGACATACAGACATACACACAAGCACACAACGATGCCTTGACCATCAAACAGCGTCACAATGCCAAGGCTACACACACACACACACACACACACACACACACACACACACACACACACACACACACACACACACTCACACACACACACACACACACACACACACATACTCTTGTATTGGCTGTCAATTGCTTTTCGCTCCGTTTGCCCTTTAACACATACACACACACACACACACACACACTCACACACTCACACATACGTATGCGTATGGAAGAAATAGTTATTCCTAGAGATGGAGCATAGAAAGAGAGGAAAGAGGAGAAAAGCAGAAAGAAAGAGTGGAAAACGTCAGATAAGACTGCACGATGACATTGCACACTGCAATAAACACGCACACACACATACACATACACACACACACACACTTACGAACACGCACATATTGACTGAGATGACCAAACCGTGTGTGTGTGTGTGTATGTGTGTGTGTGTGTGTGTATGTGTGTGTGTGAGCCATGATGGGATGGTCATAATGTGTTGACGTGTGTGTGTGTGTGTGTGTGTGTGTTGACCTCAATTCAATGCTCACCAACGTACACACACACACACACACACACACACACACACACACACACACACGGCTCCCACTGCAAATCACTTGGTCAATAGGATGTACGTATATATGCGTGTGTATGTGTGTGTGTGTGTGTGAGTGTGTGTGTGTGTGTGTGAGTGTGTGAGAGTGTGTGTGAGTGTGTGTGTGTGTGAGTGTGACCATGATCTACTATTGTTGAAGTGTGTCTGCCTCCGTTTGTGCGTGCACGCTAGCGCATAATGTCCATGCACACACACACACACACACACACACACACACACACACACACACACACACACACACACACACATTGCTTCTTGGAAGCAGTTTACACGCCAATGTGAGTTCCATGCACAGATCTCAATGATAAATGCACTCTTAAAATGTGTGTGTATGTGTGTGTCGGTGTGTGTGTGTGTGTGTGTGTGTGTGTGTGTAATTAGTGACTCGACGGACACACGGTAGTAAACTGTTGTGCGGGAAATTGATTTTTCCTGTGTCTAATTGTCCTTGTGTTAGTGTGTATGTGTGTGTGTGTGTGTGTGTGTGTGTGTGTGTTGCGAGCGAGATTTCTCTCGGCGGATGACAGATGATGAACTCTCATCTCGATCATCATTGACCTCATGTTCCTGTTCTGGTCTCATGATCGTTACCATCACGGTAATTACCTGAGCCAGGTGTGTTTGTGTGTGACCTTCAGGCAATAGACCCTCCCCAGGGCAAGTTCATTGAAGCTAGCAAAGTGGACATTTCAGCTCAGCCAAACTTTCTCGAAAAAAGCTGTTAGATTTTTGTGTGTGGTGATATCTTTAAGGGCGGGTCTAAAATCTTCTCCCATTGGGTTCCATATGATTGGAAAACACAAATACAAACAACGTATTAATAAAACTTTAATTGTAAAGAAAACTATGTTTTTTTGCCGTAAAAACGTACATTTTCGCTAGTTTTTTTTCTGGGATTTCTTGCATCCCTTAGGAACTAGGGTTTCTCGACATAGGGTGCAAACCACTGCCCTAGGAAAAATGGGATCATTTCTTCCTGTGGGTTATACGCTAAGAGGGTCGTGTAAATACATGTGTATATTCATTATACAGGTGAAAATGTTTAGCACCAAAAGACAGACAGACACACACACACACACACATACATGCTAGGTGAATTGATGAGAAAGGCACTATGGTACTCACTGTATTAACACAGTGAAAATTTAGCCATCAATTTTCCACACGTGACTTATGTTTTGTGTCATCAACCTTTCTGTGTGTGTGACATCAAACTGCAGTGGACAATTATTTGCTAGTGTTGAATAAACAGTGTTTCAGTGAGAGAGGGCAAGTTATCAAGAAACAGACAGACAGACAAAAAATACAAATGTTTTTTTTTCATATTTCTTGTTTATCTTTCGTCTGAGTCAAAATCTTTAATCCCAAAGTACGTTGGTATTGTACAAATGGGTACAATGGGTATTGTACAAATGGGTATTGTACAAATCTATAAAAATGGCAAGATTGTAAACACATGATTAGAACCTGCAGATTAATTGCAACTATATTCGTTGAATTCACACACACACACACACACACACGCACACATACACACAGACACACACTTACACACATAAAAATACGAATGCCACATGGTTGATTACCCATAGATCGATTTCAATGAGTACTACCCATCTGGTATACAACATGCTTTATTGCCACGGGTTCACCACACACACACAAACACACACACACACACACACACACACACACACACACACACACACACACACACACACACACACACAAACACACACACACACACACACACACAACCGGACGATCGTAAAATACTTCACAAGGGGTCGAAATGACGCGTTGAAATACTAAGGCACAGAAGATCATAAGAGTTAGCGCTGTTTTCCTAACTAAAGATGTATTTGCAAAAAAACCGACACACACACATACAGGGAAAAATTGAAATATGCCAAAAAATGCTTGGAGAAAATTGAGTTAAAGATACAAAAGAAATTATGGCAGTGTGAATTAAATAATATATTATTAATTAACATTATGTACTATATTGAAATTTCACTATGTTATGTTTTGTTTGAGCTCTTAATTATATTAGTGGGACAAATTGAAATATTTAAAAATGGGCCGAGTTTTCTTTGAGACTAATAATGTATAATTATTCAGGTATTAATGCGGATCTAACAATATTCCTCCAATATTTATGTATATTTCAACACTTCATTCAGAATTTCAGCACGGAAAGGAATATTGTCATATATCAATTTCTTATATTTCTGTCTTTATATATGTGTATATATACATATGTGTATGTCTGTATGTGCGTGTGTGTGTGTGTGTTTTCGTGTATATGCTTTCGAGTATTCGACAAGCAAATGCATTCACTCACTCACTCACTCACTCACTCACTTGTACACCAGCGATGACACAAGTCTAACTAGGGGATTAGCTAGACACATACGATGTGTCTAGGGGGAAACAATGGGGAAATATATATATGTACGTGTGTTTGTATGTATGTGTGTATGTATGTGTCCGGTCAAGCCATGGATAAGTCCGTAAGCACCGAACTGTATGATCGTGTTATCCACACACACACACACACACACACACGTACAGACAGACATACAGACAATGTGACGGAAAGTGCAAATTCAAACTGACAGTTCTATTGAAGAAGCAGATGCAATGGTCACTCACAACTGTTTGTATGTCTGTGTGTCTGTGTGTGTGTGTGTGTGTTGACACAGGCGTGTGCGTTCAGAAACACCCTCAGGGCTTTGGCCCCATTTGAAAATGTGTAGACTAATGCGGGATAAGTCTAGATAGATATCACAAAAAGTTAAATAAAAAAATAAAAGTTCAAATTTAATTTATCAAGTGCATAAAAGTGAATATATGAAAATAATTAGTTTTTTGAGTTATTTAAGTCATTTTAAAGCTGGTTTTCAAGTAGTTTTGTTTAGTTTTTTAGTTAATTATGTAGTTTTTCCAAAATATATATATATATATATATGATTAATTAAATTGTCACTGTCAGAAGTTGATCAGTTATTTTTATTAATTTCAACAGTTTCAACATTATAATAATTTCAACAGTTTTCTTAAGAAAACAAAATCTAAGTGTATCCAACTAAAATAAGTTTGTAAACCAAAACTCAACAAATTTCTCAAGTTCGATCTCTCCAGGGAAATAGATCTTTCAACATACCGTATTTTCACGTGTATAAGATACTTTTTTAGGTATAAATTTTCATTTTCAGAGGGTTCCTCATACATGATAGTAAGTTATTTAACACCAATATACACTTTTTCCAGAATGTTTCCCCAAAAATTTACTTCCGTGTTTTTTTTCTCCAAACAAACTCAGATTATTCCGCTTATCAACAAATAATTTTTTTATAAAACTCAACATACACCACTAACGTTCTAACATGTGTATGCGTGCGCGTGTGCACAGCACCTACACACGACCGCAATCTTTATGTTCGTGTGTGTGTATGTATATGTGTATGTGTGTGTGTGTGTTAATATTATATTATTTTTGCCATTTTCTCTCTGTATCTGTCTGTTTGTCTGTCTGTCTGTCTGTCTGTCTGTCTGTCTGTCTGTCTGTCTGTCTGTCTGTCTGTCTGTCTGTCTGTATGTTTGCTTGTTGATGATCAAGATGCATGGAGATTGCAGTTATGTGCAATTTATATATTGTTCATTCTCTCGTCCCATTTTTACATTGTACAAGGATTTTAGTAATAAAAACAATTAAAAAAACGATATATCTCTCACTCCACTAGCGCCATCTATTAAAATGACGCGCAAAATATTTTCACCATTTCACAATCTTCCTGTAGTTTTCTGCCTCACGCACTCGAAGACGATCGGAATATTTGAAACTCTTGATTACTCAACGCTGTACAGCAGAAATTGATCGAAATCATTTCGGCTTAACCAATATATATATATATATATATATATATATATATATATTGTGTATGTGAATGTGTGTCTCTCTTGTGTGTGTTTGTGTGTGTGTTTGTATGTATAAAAGGTAATTTTATCAAATAAAAAAGATTCTCTTTATTATCCTATATAAATTAATTAATTCAGCATTTTTTGTCAACATCAGTTTCTGTCTCACTAGTTAAATGACCTCTTTCTTTTTGTGTCTATGAATACTAATGGATCACTATTACGTCATCCAAACATACACACACACACACAAACACACACACACACACACACACTCTTCTCAATGAGAGCACAATAAGACAGTGTGTTTTTGCTAAGCTCACATGTGTGTGTGTGTGTGTTTATGTGTGTGTGTGTGTGAGTGCGTGATGTAACTAATGTGTGTGTGTGTGTGTGTCGCTTGCATTTCAGCATATTGCACAGACACACACACTCACTGACACACACACACGAACATATACTTGAACAGATAAGTGCCCAATAGTGAGTAGTTATCTCTGCAATGACCCAACGGATATCTACCCTCAGGGCCTCATCTTAAGTGTGCTAGTGTGTGTGTGTGTGTGTGTGTGTGTGTCGGTGTGTTACGTCAGGGATCGATTTGTGTGTGTGTGGCGTGAAACATGCACAATATACGGTGTGTCCAATTGTATTTCTATCTATCTGTGTGTGTGTGTGTGTGTGTGTGCTAGTGTGTGTGTGTGCTAGTGTGTGTGTGTGTGTGTGTGTGTCATAAGTGCCAATTTTCGGTCATAATACAGTGACAGACACCATAAACAATGACCGCTACATACACACACACACACACACACACACACACACACACACACACACACACACACACATACACACACACTGAAAGTAGCTAGGTTTGAACAATTAGTCAGTATGTGCGTGTATATAGTAAAAAACACAAACACACAGACACACACACACACACACACATATTGAGTATGGTTACCTTACAGCTTTTATGTGAAGCACAAACACACAAACACACATACACATACACACATACACAAACACACAAGCATACATACACACACACATACACATGTGCTTTCGCCCAAAAGCACACTGACACAGATACTCATGCGCTAACACACACACACACACACACACACACACATATATATATATATACATACACACACATACACATACACGTGGGTGTATATGGGAGATGGGGTTTGAAACTAAGTGGTCGTATTACGGCAGCATTGCTAATGAGACACATAAAACACACACAAGACTCGATCGCTTAAACACACACACACACACACACACTGACACACACACACACTGGCACACACACACACTGGCACACACACATACACACTCATGTTTTATCTGCTTGCAAAGCTAAATGTCTTGTTGCTACACATAGTTGCATAATCAGATGCTTCTGTGTGTGCATCCATGCAACTGTGTTTGTATGTGTGTGTGTGTGTGTGTTGTGTAGAAGTTGATGGGGTATTGGGAGTCAACGATTGCACACACACACACATACATGCATACATACGCACACATACACAAGCATACACACACACAAATACACACACATACACACACATACACACTTTTCAGTGGCTTTAGCCCGCGTAGCAGAAAATACAAGGACTGGGGAGAAATGTTATAAAAAAAATCACAGACACCATCGGTAGAAATAATTGTTTTCAGTTTTCTGCGGTTTGGCGTTTTTCACAAAATTGTTTTCCACAACTCAGGTGCTTTTTTGTCAGTCTTGCTCGTTTTATTACGTTGGCTTTCTGGTGATGGCGATGCACATATAAATAAAAATAAAAACTTATCAAAAAGCTTTACGAAATAAAATACCAATTTGTGAAAAAACATGTGTTGAAAATTATATTATTCTACTAGACCTTTTTGTTTTTTTCATTTCATATAGCAGGTAGATATTTTATTCCCAAGCAAATGTGTTGATTCTGGGGTTAGGGGGTATATATACCCCCGAAAAAATGGCTGGGGTATGAACATACAATTATACCCCCCTAGAATTCTGCTGAGTTTAGTTAATTGGGTATATTATATTCAAAATCAGCATAGCAGAAACTTAACAATACACGACAAACGTATATGTGTGTGTATGCAATTATATGCAATATACTTTTCATTGAGGTATATGTGTGTTGTAATTGACTAGGCATAAAATAGTTGAGGGTCTCATGCAATTGACCCAAACTGAGTCAACTTTGAACACTAATGCATGATGGCTGTCATCCCCCCGAGCCTCGACACAAATCTACGTCCCTGCTGTTAATTACTTAAGGATTGTTTTCTTTTTGGCTGATATTATTGCACGCAATTAATTCTGCTCAAGCTCAAAAAAATACCAGAGGCTGGGACCCCAGAAAAATCTTACTAGGGAGAAACCTAACTTCCTTGTATCTGCATTATATGTCTGTATGTGTATGTATGTGTATGTGTGTGTGTGTCTGTAAGGGTAAATTTGCATATTCAGCCCGTAGTCAATTTGTCTGGGGTTATATTTACCCCACGCTACTTCCAGGATCTACGCTTTTAGCTCGTAATTACACGCTTAATTGTTTATATACTGTTTACGCAGCAGACGGCAAAAATAAAGAAGCTTGGGAATTATTCCAAGTCCACTCCAATATGGAGCTGGCTTTCGTCGATAGGAAAAAAACTTCCCAATTATCCAATTATTACATTTCTATAGGTACAAGAAATTAAAACACACACACACACACACACATGTAAGACAAACATGTACAAATCGTTTTCGAGAACAATTTCGAAAAAATATTGTTATTTATATAGAAAATATACAAATTCACATCCGTGTTAACTTGTGTATGTATGTATGCTTGTGTGTGTGTGTGTATGTGTGTGTGTGTGTATGTTTCTCCATGCTCTCATATAACAAGCAATAAGAGGTAGGTTTAATGCCCCGTCACGTGAGCTCATTTGCCTATCCATGTGTGAATGTGTGTTTGTATGTGTGTGTGTGTGTATGTGCTGAGTGGTTGATTTCCATATGCGCAACACACGACAAACACACACTTCCGAACACACACACACACACACGTAAACTACAGATGTTTGTTTGTTTGTTTGTCTGTCTGTTTGTGTGTGTGTCACACTGCATGACATTATGTTGCAATGTTGAAAAGTGTCTAATTGTTAATTGCCACGGTTTAGCCAAGTCTGACGTTTCTCTCTGTGTATCTGTGTGTGTGCGTGTTAAAGGGAAAGATTTGCTTGGTTTGAGCCGGTTTGAGCCGGTTCATTGCTCCGGTTTGAGCCGGTCATAACCAGACCGCAATAATAGACTCGCCCTCATGCCCCTCCCCCTTCACACACACACACAAACGCTCACCCTTTTCCCCCCTCCACGAAATCGCAGGTGCCTGTCGAATAAATAGCGCGTGCCACGTGTACGCAGGCACTTGCGGTTTGTGGGGCACTTTCAGTTTCATTATTGCCAACGCCAAATGCTTCAGCGAGCGCGTGCGTGCGTGTGTGTGTATGTATGTGTGTGTGTGTGTGTGTTGAGTGTTTCTGGCTGCCAAATGATCAACAGATGCCAGACAAGCTGAAAAAAGACAAGAATAAGACCAACTGGCGGTAATATGCCCAGTAATATTTGTCGGATTATTTTGCTAATTGGCGTTTGGTTCGATAAATCAGTCTGTTTGATGGAAATGTATCGCGAAAATGTGAAAATATAAACTCTTCACCAAAAATGGTGGTATAATTATATATAAATAATTTTTCCAAACATCGTTGATAAAAAAAATTTCCAAAAGCATTTTTTGCATTATTCCAAAATGCAATCATTTTTTGCATTACTCATATCATATATACATCAGCATGCGAAGTTGATTGAAATTTATCGAGAAAAGATTATTATCTGTTTAAAACCTTGGACATTGAAAATCGTCCGTAACTTGTGGGAAATTCCGAACTGGTGGGAAATTGAGGGGTTGCCCAGTTGGGGAATTAAAGGTCGGACAGAACAGGACAACTATGTGTGTGTGTGTTTTTATCAATCAGAATT
>OU696571.1:12376936-12384436 GCA_916048095.2 Sacculina carcini
ACTGTTGCTATATCATTAGCCTCAACTAAATTCCCACGCTACACATACACACACACACACACACACACACACACACACACACACACACACACACACACACACACACACACATATTTTCTTTGTTCCCAATGTGTGCGGGCTTTCATTTACACGCGTATATATCTGGTGAAACATGATATGATCCATTGTTTGTGTGTGTTTGTGTGTGTTTGCGTGTGTTTGTGTGTGTGTGTGTGTGTGTGTGTGTTGACTGCACGATCTGAAGACTTGCACACACACCTACACTCACACATACATACAGACATACAGACACACAGACAGACATATTGTGATTGTACTTTTCAGACCTATTGTCCAAACTAGACCAATTTTAGTTGCAGATAGGGAAACACACACATAGACACAGACACACACACACACATACACATACACACACACACACACACACACATACACATACATACATGGATAGACAGGAAATCTGTACAACATGCAAGTGCGTTTTGGGCTTACATAAGCTATATTTGCACGCTAGCTTGTGTGTCGTGGGAATAGTTGTTGTGTTTGTGTCATTGTGTCATTGTCCATGAAAACATGGGTCATGTGATACCGCTGTTACTTCAGGTGAGAAACACACACATACACACACACACACACACATACACACATACATACACACATTTACATTAATATTTGTATGAAATTTGTAAAGTGTCTTATACCATAGTATTTAGCGTAAGGGTATTTATCCGGGGGTGCTAGACTAGATCCTAAAGTGTGCCAAGAATCTATTGAAAAATTAAAGACAGTATATGTTATTAACTATGTTTTTTAATTTCGCTGAACAACTTTTTTATTTTGCTTTTTATTCATTTATTTTTATTTTGCTTTTTTATTTTGCTTTTTATTCAGCCTGTATGAGTAAATATTGAATTAAAAAAAAGTTTTGCGTTTACGTCGTATGTTTATTTTCCTATTTTTTTATCATATCTATCAAAAATGAAGGGGGGGTGCGATAACTGACTTCCTATTTGAAAAGGGGGCCAAACACTGAAAAAGTTTAAGAACCGCCGTTCTAAGGGACTCAATACATAGATGATACATGAAAATACACCATTTTCAAGTCAGGAAAGATATTGAAGGAGAAATAGTTGATTTAGGCTAGAAGGGAACCCAAGTAAAGAAGCCCTATGTGGTGAACAATACGCCTAACAAATACAACATAAGTTTTACCGTCTAGAATCCAAGGAGATATCCTGTATCCTGTGTGTATCAGCTGTTTCCCTGCATTCCTCAGCAAGCTGTAGTGACATATTTGCTGAATAGATGTGATTTTTATGTTGTACTCGTATTACTCTGGCTTTTGGTGGTAAATTTTTTTGAGTGTTATTATTCTTTAGTATCCTATACTTTTATGAAGCAACTTATGAAACAAATGTGTTACAAGGGTTCTAGAGGGTTAAACGCAAGAACCCCTAAATAATACATGAGGAACAGAAGATATAAACATAAGCCACACACACACACACACACACACACACACACACACACACACACACACACACACACACACACACACACACACAATAATATATACATATTCTAAATATCAAACTTGGATGTCTGAAAGAAGCCTTTGGCTTAAACAGCATTTTCAAGAAGTATTAATTGTTTATACAAAATGAAAAAATGTTGTTGATAAAAATATACGTCTTATGCGTTTTACGTCATACACATACACACACACACACACACACAAACACGCACTAATAGGTGAGTATTTACTAGCTGTGTTCTAATGGTTTTGATGCATTTAATATTTGGGTGTTATGATTATCGCTTTAGAACGAACACAACGAACGAAAGCTGCAAGAGCTCACACACTTTCAGCTACATCATACTTGTACAATACCTACACACTTTGCACGAGAACTAGATGAAAAACTTGAAAATAATAATTGAGAGTGAGAAGAGAGATAAATAGAGGAGTTTTAATCGACGAATAAAAGCACAAATCACACACAAACACACAAACATACACACACACACACAGACACACACAAACAAACAGACACACAAACACACAAGCACACACACACACACATATGCAAATAAGGAATGAAATTTAAACAAGACGGAGGAGTTATACGTCACAAAAAATCATAGGCGGATTCAGAGAGGGGACTCAGGGGGTTGAATCCCCCCAAAATGTTTCCATCAACTCCTCATAACCAAGAGGTTCACTAAAAGAGGTCATGAAAAATCTATTTTTGAGGTATTTTTTTATATAAGCATTATCGCAAAGCGTATTCGCATATTATTGTGTGTGTAAATGTGTGTATATATAGTTGAAAAATGTTCCAAGTCATGACCTTCACAGGCTATTTAGTCACTCATATATAATTCATCCCCCTAAAATTATGCATTCTGGATGTGCTACTGCAAGGAACTACAAAAAAAAACAAATTTTGTTGACGATTTGAGCAAAATTTGCTTCAATCTTAGATGTGTCAATAGGCGAAATGCATTAGATAAATATATAAACCATATTTCAGAGTATAAATTCCTTCAAATTTTTGCTGGACAATGTATTCTGACAATGAGAAACGTGTAGTATTTTGTGAAGTTGAGCAGAAATTATTTGAATTCACATGAAAGCCAGGAAGTACACCCGAAAATTGTCCCTGGAGGATAAATTTGAACTTCTTGATGTAAAAAGTAGAAAGAGACATTTTTGTATTAATTATAAGCAAAAATATGCTGATAATATATTGATATTCTGCTTGGCTTGAAAATAAGATGTGAAATTTAATGTCGGATATTTTTTCTTATAGTATAATCTCGCCATCAAAAAGTGTCGATTTTGGTGATAATATTTGCTTGATTATATTTAGTGTGATTGTCATGAGGCGAGTACTGACTTAGAACAACTAAAATAGAGGAAATAAATTATATTAGATATTTAATTTAGCATAAGAAAATTTCTCTGATATTTCTCTTCAGAATAATCAGAATATATGGTTTTATAAAATTTCAAATATAAAAAATTAATTATATCCTGAATATAAGTGATATTTTATATTCAAAGTTAGTTTAATTTTAATTCTTGTAGATCAAGAGGTACATTATAATGCTGCAATGCACATACTTTAATGAATCCACACGCAATCAAACATTGGAACGATTTTTAATATGTAAAGTTTCATACAAATTTGTACGAAATTAGTGTAATTGTGTAAATTATTAGGAAAACTAGTGGCGCTGCTGGTTCAATTGTGGGCATAGAAGATTCTAGAACCATCTTCAAATTCCTCGTGGTTTTGATCTAGCTGAAGTGTAGTTTCATTCTGTACTGTCAGGGTGACTGTTGAGGCGGGTTTGTTTTTTGAGTGTTTTTCTCATTGTGGCTGATGCTGTCCCATGTATTTCGGGTGTATTTTTACCGGCCAACTTTGTTTATTGTGGTCTGCTTTGCTTAAATTTTGATGTAATTTTTCAATATCTCACACTGGTTTCAATAATGGGATTCCATTTTATATATTGAACAAGGTTTGATTGCTCTGGAATGCTAGTACTCGTTCGGTCTTTCTTTCGGCTTGATTCTGTGTATGATTTTGAAGTATTTTATAATCTTGATAAGGTTCTGCAGTTAAAGCTCAACTTAATGTGTTCCGATATTGGTTTTATCAGGGGGTTTCCATGTATCTGCCTAACGAACCATGTTGAAATGTGAATATTTCACTTCGTCCCTGTATCAGACAAAGGTTTAGGCATTCAGATGTTAATATTGCTCAATTATTGATGTAATACTTTCCAGCTTATCAAAGGAAACTTATGATATGCTAAAGATATGCTATATAGCAGGGGTTCTCAACCTTTTGATGGTTTTATACACCCAATTGATTGTCGAATATGCTCCCATATCCGTTTTACTTGATTAATCAAATAATTATCACCAAACCTATTTCATATTTGCGTTTGTGTCTTCCAGATCCACGTGTATTTCAATCGCTTGTGTTTACTGCAATTCATATACGGATTACTAGGAAAAAACATAACCATTCATAATTGTATTATTAATAAACGGTTAATATTGTTTACCAGTACCCAGAAATGGAGTCCCAAAACCCCGAGGGGTATGAATATCCCCGGTTAAGAAACTCTAGTATAAACCAGTCCTGTGTGTGCCATTTTCCATTTGTAAGGAAGTGAGGAGAAGTTGTTAGTGTGTTTGGTGTATTCTAATTTTGATCTAAATACATTTAGTTATTCCTAGAAGTCCTATGGTAGGATCTATTCCGTGTTTAGAATGTTAATTATATTAATTTTAAGCGAGTAGAACAGCCTGTTGAGATTTTATTTATGTCACACCCCGCTATGAGCCAAATCCACGGCCGGTATATGCTCAGGCAGAGACGTGTTGTAGTAAATAAATCCGTGCCGGGGGATTCGAACCGTCGACCTCTGGAACGTGGACAAATATTTTTCTGTGTGATTGTGAAATAAACTGGCTTCGCACCGAAAGCTGAAATTTGTCAAGAATTAAAAAATATCACGGATCGAAATTTTTTTTACTTTGAATAATAAAATATTAATTGTCTTGAAAGCGATAATAATTATTGTTTAAATATTATATAACGTATATATTTATGTACACAAAATAGGATATATCACCTTTTGTATGTTGAATGAAATGTTTCTTTAATAATATTTTTTGTCTTTCTGTTTTTGCTCGTTTGTTTCAGGTTTTTGTTTTGGGCATCGTCTTCGCAAACATTCATGGATAAAGCTAAGGTTGGAAGCTAAGGTTTTAATTTTGCCTTTCAATTTGATGAGAGGCAAAATTTATTGGTATTGTGCATGTTTGTATGTGTGTGTGTTTGTGTGCGTGCGTGTATGTTTGTATGTACGTATGTGTGTGTGTGTTGGTGGGTGTATGTATGAATATGTTTTTTGCATCATACTATTGCACATATTTGTAATTTGATATAACATTGATATAATTGATAATATAATAAAGCTTGTTTTTGTGTGTGTTGGATACATAATACTTTTTCAGACTGAGTTTCTACTCTTCATATATATATATATATATATATATATATATATATATATATATATATATATATATATATATATATATATTTTGAACAATTGCCCACATTTTGAACAATTGTTTATATTCGTTGTGTATTGTGCTTTTATGAATTGTCTTAATTGATGGACTGTAGCAAACTAACGAAACGCTACCAAAAAATATAGGGAACGCTTTTGAACGTGTTTTGAAGAGTCAAAACACGACCAGAAACCTTTGGCAAGAGATCTATAGAATCCACCAGGAAATTGATATTGCAAAATGCCCAATTGCAATAGAATTTAATCTCGTTTCTTTCCGTTAGGCTGAAAAGTTGAAAGCCGAAGGCAATGCGGCTACTTCGGCTGGTAAGCATTCGGAAGCTGTTCGGCTCTATAGCGAGGCGATCAAACTACAGCCAGACAATCATGTATTGTGGAGTAATCGTTCGGCCGCCCACGCTCAACTATCCAACTATCAACAAGCTCTAGAAGATGCCGAACAAACAGTCAAATGCAAAGCCGATTGGCCCAAGGCAAGTGTGCTCTTTAAATTGTAAACTTAAATTTCTAACTTAACTAATGGAGTTTAATTAAGTGTTTATGTTTTTTTCTTCTCACACTGATTCCCTCGCTCGCTTTCTTAATAATGAGCCATCTCTTTTTCGTTTTCCACACAACAACAACAACATTCGCGCTGATATTTGCAATAAATTCAGTAGTTTCAGCTAATTAAATGTCATTAAGTCAAACTAGAATAAACAAAAATAGACTAATTCCAATTGATAAAATACACACAAATATGTGTATATTTGTCCTGTTCTCTCCACAATAAGCAAAAAAAGATTCATAAACATAAACAGACATGGACTGTGAAATACGAATGCCTGTTGTATATTGTCTGTGAGGCATTTGAACTTTATTTGGGGAAATATTCAGGGAAACAGTGGGAATTTGCTGCTTCTTTAGAAAAGCAATTATTCTTTTGTTGATTTCGTGTGTCTTATTTTTGAGTGTATGTCTATCTATCTTTTTCTCTGTATGTATATAGATATGTATTTGTGTGTGTATATATATCTTTGTGCGTATATGAGTGTCTGTGTGTGTGTGTGTGCCTGTGTGTGTGTGTCTCTCTCTATCTCTGTGTGTGTTTGTGTGTCTCTATCTGTGTGTGTGTGTGTGTGTCTCTTTATCTCTGTGTGTTTGTGTGTCTCTATCTGTGTGTATGTGTGTGTGTGTCTCTCTCTCTCTCTCTCTATCTCTCTCTCTGTGTGTGTGTCTATCTCTTTCTATCTCTATCTGTGTGTGTGTCTCTCTCTCTCTCTCTATCTCTATCTGTGTGTGTGTGTGTGTGTGTATGGCAGGGATATTCTCGCAAGGGCGCGGCGCTAGTGTATCTTGGCCGTCACTCCGAGGCCATCGATGCCTACCAGGCCGGTCTCAAAGTGGATCCCGACAATAAACTACTACTTGATGGTCTGGCCGACGCGCGCACAGCTAAAAACAACTCAGGTATTTGTGTGTGTGTTTGTGTGTGTCTCGCCATGACTCATGATGACTTACGATGACTCATACTAAGTCACAGTACATAGCAATGACTTATCATGGCTTACAGCACAAAACAATGACTCACGATGACTGACAGTCTATAACAATGACTCATGATGACTTACAGTCTATAACAATGACTCACGATGACTGACAATGTCTACCAATGACTCATGATGACTTACACCGCGTCATGATGACTTACGGTGGCTCATTATGACTTACAATGCCTCATGGTGACTTAGTTATTACTCAAAGTTACTAACAGCCAAAATTAACAAGGAAAATGTATATATTACACTATATATATGTATATATTTTTTTGCACTATTAACACTAGCTAACTGATAAGTTGTATTAAGTACTATTGTCAAATAAAACATGGCGTGCCTGAGCTAATTTCTGCTCAATCGACATAAAGTTGCCAAATCTTCTCATTTCTAATTGAAAAAAATACGCTTGTTTTACATGTTTTATTCCCAAAAGAATCATTTTTTTCTGATTAAAGTTTAATTTTTTCACTTATGTACTTATGAACTTGGATGAAATCAGATTTCATTTGGATCAAATCAATTTGTAAATTGTATACTATATATGTTTGTATGTGTGTGTGTGTGTGTGTGTGTATGTAGGTGCACGTGGTAATTCATCGTTTCCGAATCCGTTCTCGGATCCGGCGCTGCTCACCAAACTCGCCGCCAATCCCAAAACCCGTCATCTAGCCGTTGATCAGGAGTTTCTCGGCATTCTCCGCCTGCTGCAAAACAATCCGCAAATGCTAACCACTTTTCTCAAAGACGAACGTGTTATGTTGGCGCTCACAGCTCTTATGGGTCTGTCTGTCTGTCTGTCTGTCTGTCTGTCTGTCTGTCTGTCTGT
>OU696571.1:12399436-12444436 GCA_916048095.2 Sacculina carcini
ACACACACACACAGTGACATATTTGCGGTGATTTTTTTAATTTTCTGGAAATGTAAAACTCGGGTTTTTTTTGCACAGCGTAATTGATTTGTGTGTGTGTGTGTGTGTTTTGTGAAAAATACATTTGTATTTGAGTTGTTTTGTTGTGTTTTTAATAGTTCGATAGGAAATAGCACTTAATCTGTTTGTTGTGTGCGGTTTTATTGGAATACCGCGATGTGGTATGGTAAATTACCATGTTACCTGGGTGATTGTTGGTGGTAATTGCCATACGTCCACGTATGGGTGATGTTATACCACGTGTATGCCAGTTATACTGTGATATTCATCAAGTAGTATATTCATCAAGTATAATTATGATAGAAAAATAGTCATCAGTTTATTTAATATATATATATATATATATATATATATTGGCTAAGTTTATGGGTTATTCTGTTTTCAGTAATGGCAAGGTTTTTTGGTGAAATTTAGGCAGCGAAATCTGTTTCGCTTGAAATTTTTTCGTCATCCTATCCTACCTATACTTATTTCCGTAATAATTCCAAACGTATACTCTTCCCTGTTTTTCCACCCATTCGTTCCTATACATATACTTCTCTCCGGATATGAAAACGCATAATTTCCGATTGAAACTATCGAATTAGGACGGACTCATAGAATCATATAATCGCGTCACAATAATTTGCATACACACGCGCATACAAGAACATGCGCATGTGTTCACACAGGGATGGTTGTTTTGATTGAATTGGTGTTTATTTGTGTGTGTAATTGTTTAACTGCAGATTAATCATTGTATATGTGTGTGTGCTTGTGTGTGTGTGTGTGTGAGTAGTTTTCAAACCTAAACAATATGTACCCACAACAGTCAATCTTATAATCTAATCCAGTGGTTCTCAACGATTTCCAGTTCAGTTATCGCACCTACCTGGATTTTGATGGCTATTTGAGAAAGCTAAGAATAGAAAGGAAGTAATCATATTAAATATTCATTCGTAGAGCTTAAAACTCATGTATGAAAAAAATGTTTTTAGGGAATTATATAAAACTTAGTGTGACGCACATTTTCTTTAGTTATTTGTTTACAGGAATTTTTGCATCCCCGGTTGAGAACCCCTGATCTAACCTAAATCTAAACTAACAATTAGCTCATCCGCTTATGAAACAACACATAAATTCTCTCATACTCTACCTGTATTCCTCTGCTTACAAACCCGCTACAGAAAGCAATGTTCGTTTTGGACAAATTCACCCATGAACCAAGCATGTGTGTGCTTATTTGTCTGTCTGTGTGTGTGTATGTGTGCATCATTAATTTTCCGTGGGGATCACCACTAATCGGATCACACTGGTAATACATGCACGCACAAGTGTGTGTGTGTGTGTGTGTGTCTGTATATATGTGTGTGTGTCTGTCTGTTCTGTTGTAATTGGACATTGGATACTGAGGATCAATAGAGGTGTGTGTGTCTGTCTGTGTGTCTGCATGTGTGTGTATGTCTGTGTGTGTTTCTATGGTGGGTACAAGATATTATCGCTTTTTGTAAAGTACACAGATCAAGACTTACTTTACGTAATTTTATTACTCTTTCCTCTCGGAATTTGCGTTCATTTGAACGATTTAATTTGGTTGTTAAATTTATATTGAACAAGCCATACGGCCAGAATCGATTGCGACGTATGTTGGCGCCGTTACTACGAGGGGATATCTATCGATTTAACAAAACTCCCTCAAATAGGTGCCCAAGGCAATATTCCACGTGTTTTTCATCAAGACTAGTCTTCTGTTTTGTTGCGATCGTCAATGAAATATTTCTCTGTGTGTTTGTGTGATTTTTGAGCGTTTTGTTGAGTGTCACATTGACGAATGGTCTGGCTTGTGCTGTGCGAATTTGTTTTGACGAATTTCCGCTATTGAACGCACTATGTCAGTCGGCGTAAACGACTTTGCTTAGAGTTTTGCCTGCTCTCTGTAGTGCCCAGCCGGCAATTTCGTTTCGGTAACGCTATCGCAGTCAGTATGGACGGCGAAGTGAGCGAAATTCTCGCGCAAATTGGCTGGGATTCGGAGCATACGGCGCCTATCGCCAGCGCTCGCTGCAAAAAACTCCAACAGCAGCTGACATCAAAGCGACTCCGATGCGCGCAGCTTCAGGGCGAAATCAAATTGAGCGAACGCAAGGTTTGTAGTCTGCGTTCCCGTCTGCAAAGCTCTCGTGAGCAGGCCAACAGCCAATCGTCTCTACTCGCCGTTCGAGAGAAGCAAATTCAATCGCAACATCACATGTGTCGAGTGGTCGAGCGTGAACGAGGTCATTTGGAACAGAGCGCGGCAGAACAGCGTAGGAGACTTGTTGACATCGAACAACGCTCAAACTCTCTCCTGGCCAACGTTAATTCTCTGCAGAGCGCGTTGGATGCCAGCAAACAGGAAGCCGAGCTTGATGATCGTGCCCTCGAGACATGGCTGCAAAAAATGGTCGAACACGACGACACACTCACTGTTGTTTACGGGGATCTGCAAGCCGACTCGGCTCAGCTGAACAAAATCAGCCATCAGCTGGAGCGAGCCTGCTCGCAGCGACAGCTTGAGTTGGCTCAGCTGCACGAGACCTGTGCTCAGCTGGGAGCTGTCACCAAGCAAGTGGATAGCATGGCTGAAGAGTACCGTCACACCGTACAGCGGATCCAAGAGCAGTTAGCTCAGTGGCGCGGGGTGTTGCAGCAGATTGAAGCGCGCCAGAAACAAATCGAAACTGCCGGAGAAAAGATCGAGTCGCTGCAAGCGTTCCGGGCTCAGTTGGAGCAGAAGCGCAAGGATGTGGAGCAGTTCCGTGAGCAAGAGGAACGTAACAGCGACGAGGTGCGTGTTAAGGTGATGATTGCCGAGAAACGTCGCGCTCAGATTTATCAAGCACAACGAGCCAGTGTCGAACAGGCGAATCATGCTCACCATGAGCTGGAGTCGTTGAAGGGCAGCTTGGCTCGGAGTTTGACGTTGTTGAAGCAAAAGCGGAACGCTTGCCGTCACACAAGCACGATTATCGAGCAGCGAAAACGTCAATTGGTCAGGATGAAGAAAGAGAAGGTGAAAGCAGAGTTGGCACTCAAGGAGGTGCACCAGTTGGTTGCCTCATCCGGGCAGAAGTACGACAAATTGAAGGCCAGGTTTGAGGAGGAGGAGGTGCGGCAGAAGAAAATCAAGAAAAGCCTCACCGAGTTGACCGGATTGATTTTCGAGAAGACATGCATTCTCAAGGAAAGCAAATCAGAGGAGACAATCAAAGCCAATGAAATACAAACGTTCATAGCTCTTCGTTCCAACTTGAAGAATAAAATGGTAGCTTTGAATGAGCAGCTCATGGAGCAAAAGTACCTCACTCACGAAAAGGACACGGACATTGAGAATCTTTTGCGTCGAGTGGAGCGCATGAAAGGTTCCAATCTCAACGCTGACGAGTCGAGCCGCCTCAAGAAACGCATCGCCTGTCTCAAGGACAACGTCCTGGAGCGTCAGAAGGAGATCAATTTCTTGGTCAAGCAGATCAAGCACGTAGACCGACTTTGTGGCGAGGTGGAACACTCGGCGCGGACATTTACTGAACAGTTGGAGCGTTGTGATTGGCAGGAGTCAGAGTTGAAGTTGGCCATTTGTAGCTGCGAGCGGGAACTACGAGGGTCTGTCGAGCAACGTCACGACTACCAGGTGGAACTCACCATGATGCAGCTGAGCGTTCGACAATTGCGAGCCGTAGTGGGACGTAACAGCAGCCAGGCGGCATCGGACAGCCAGCGCAAGTTGCAGATGCAGGCCGAGTTGAGACAAAGACGTTGCCAAGCCGACTTGGAACGCAGCAGTTGTCAGCTGCAGTTGCGAACGTTGCGCGAAGAGCTAGGTCAGCTGGAGAAGGATGTGTTTGCCAGCGGCGATAAGGTGGTCAAGATCAAGGCTCGCTATGAGGTGATGCTGGCAGCGATGAGCTCGCCTGATTTGGACGGTCCTCCGGAACAGGCCCATCTCTACCTGACCATCCGTGCCGTCCAGGAGAAAGAACAGGTGTGTGTGTGTGTGTGTGTATGTGTGATTGGCGTCAGAATTGCGATGAAAGCAGGGAAAATCATATTTGAATTCACTTTGACAAAAAAGCAAGGCAAGCACGTAATCTTTGAAACTTTCGGAGTTCAGTTGATGCCAAATCATGAAGAACCAATATCGTGTATATTTTTTCACAATGTAGGTGCATTTGTGTGTGCAATGCAGGTGAAACACGAAGGAGATCTGCTCGATGCCAAGGTAAAAAAGACCGAGAAGGAATTGGAAGCGTTGCGCAACACTTGTTTGTTGCTGAAAAAATGCAACGGCGACTTTGAGCGGCGTTTGGGTGCGGATGGTGTGGACCAAGAGGAGGCTGAAAGACGAGCAGAACTGCAGGAGATGTTGAAGCGACAACAGGCCGATGTGAAGCAGCTGTACCAATTGCTGGATGCTCGCAATACAGAACTGCAGCATCTTGAGCACCAAATACAACGATTGAACGAGGACATTGGAGACGCTCAGCAGCAAAAGAGCGAGTTGGATCAGAAGTCAGCCGGTGTGACCAAGGAGCTGAATCAGCAGCAGGAGAAACTAAATCGAGCCTCCTGCGTGATCAAGAAACTGCTGATCAAGGTCCGCAAGAACAAATCTGCCATCAGCAAGGTGCATCTGGATGAGATTGAGCTGAAACGAACGCGCAGAGCTATCAGATTTGTGAGCAAGCAGCTTGGGGAATTCGTCAGCTACATGAACATTTCGGACAATGTGAAGCAGGTGTTAGAGTGGGTTTTCTCCGAGCAGGATGATGAGAGTACGACTTCATCCACGGTGTCGAGTCTGTCGCGAATTTCCATCAGCTCTTGCAGCTCTTTCGGTGACGGCTCGCATTCTGCGCAATCTGGTCGTTCTTGGACGTCGGGAGCACAGAGGCAGATGCAAGGAAGCAGGCAGAATTCAACATGTTCTTCCTCATCGCTATCCAGTCATCAATCCCTCAATATTGTCACACTTAATTTTTGACGAATGGTGGACCATACAACCTGTTCTACGTCCGACTAAGAGCCTGAACAATTGATCTAATCGCTTCAACTCGCTCAAACATAATGACAAATCTTCAACGATATTTTTGTATTCACTATCAGCTCTTATTATCGCAATTAGAGGCGATTCATTATTGAAAATTTGGCGCATTTGAATTTTTGGGCATTGGCTATTTCTTCTGCTCGTGAAAATATCACAATTTGAAGACGCAAAGAAAATTGGAAACGGTTGAAGTTTCCACTTGCAAATAGTGCACATAATCATGATTGCAGCATCAACCATGATCCTTGGTACCATGGAAGTTACTGATAGCAAGGGTTACTCGTACCAGGGGTACTGGTTACTGATGAAAGCTATTCGATACGATATTGCATGTGTGTCGTCTCTTCGTGATCATGTATTCCGTGAAACAAAAATATTGAAACCAGACACAAGAGGGAAATTGACAGTTTAATTTAAATGTCAACGGCACGCACACACACACACCCACAGACACACACACACACACCCACAGACACACACACACACACACACACACACACATACACATACATACACAAATGCGTTTGGAAGCCTATCGTCATGCATATAAAGTAGATTTGGAAATTTCGACATTTTGAAAGTTCGTGAATTTCGACTAGCAAACGAATTAAGAACGGAAAAAATATCCAATAAGATGTTATCGTAGGCGCGATGTAAAGAAATTTCTTTGAAGACTTCCTCCATAGGAGTTAAATGGAGTACGGCTTTGTTACCTTCGTTTCGAATCGGGCTTTCAACGGGGAGTAACGCAAAATCACTTGATATTTCGATAAACTCTTGCTTTGTCGATTTCCGTCTTTTTATGTAGAGCTTGTTTCGGAAGGTTTGAGGTTTTACTTCAACTTGATCAAATAGTTGTGTTTAGTTTCAGTATATGTAAATTATTTGTTTTTTGCACCAAATTTTCTTTCTTTCAACGAAGGTTTCTGATTTGTTCGCTGTTTGCATATGCTCAGCTCAGTTTTAGTAGTTTGTTGTGGTTGAGTTTATTTTATGCTGATATGTATACATTAGTTAGTTTGTGTGTGTGTGTGTGTGTGTGTGTGTGTGTATGTGAGTTTACTCGGTGAATAATTAAGGCACTTGGGAGCAGCGATGTCAGTACCTTCCTCCATCGCTCTTGATCTCTCTCTCTGTTTCTCTCTCTCTCTTTGTTGTCGGCTGCGCAGCTCTTTGCTTCTTTGACCATTGAATAATTGAGTTGGTTTGCTAAGTGCGGTTGACAATCGCAATGTCAAACCCCCTCGTCCCTCTCTCTCTTTCTCTCCTTTCCTCTGTTTCTACCTCCTTTACTCTCTATTTCTCTCTCTCACACACATTCACGCCCGTCCATGCTTTCTTTCTGGCTATCACCCATAAACCCTTACTAGCCCCGTAACCCCTTACTAACCCAGTGTGTGGTGAGTATATGTTTGTGTCGTGGCTGAAAAATCCAGCACGAAAATATTTCTCAATGTGACCTTTCAGAAATTATTACCAGCTATAATTCAATAATGGCTCCGATGAGAAAGACAATTTTTTGGGGAATTTTGCGTGTATAAAATATGCAAAAATATGATATAACGATTTAGGTAAAGTAATATGAACATTTTTTCAACGATAACTAATACCAAAACCCATTTTTTCAACAATAATATTTATGAGTACATAACTACAATAAATTAGCCTATATTTTATTTATACTATTTTTGAACCAATAAGTGATTTATGTGACCATATAAGGTGTAAGTCAAAATGTTTCCTGTGAAAACGAGAAAAAACACATGTTTTTTACCTGTTTCTGATTGTTTCTTGATAACTTGCCCTCTCTCACTGACACACTGTTTATTCAACACTAGCAAATAATTGTCCACTGCAGTTTGATGTCACACACACACACACAGAAAGGTTGATGACACAAAACATGATTCACGTGTGGAAAATTGCTGGCTAAATTTTCACTGTGTTAATACAGTGAGTACAATAGTGACTTTCTCATCAATTCACCTAGCATGTGTGTGTGTGTGTGTTTGTGTGTCGGTGCTAAACATTTTCACTTGTCCAATGAATATGAATTTACAAATTAAATGTGGAATTTAGCCAATATTTGTGTTGAATTCGTTTTTTCCCCATGAAACACCACCATTTTTAACACCGTTCACACATAACCTGTTGATTACATACACACACACACACACACACACACACACACACACACACACACACACACACATACACACACATACACATACGTGTGTCTGTTGGCTGCTGCATGAACCCCCATACACATGTGTGTGCCCCTCCCTTCTCATCTCCCCCTCATCTCAATTTGTCGTTCTCAACGGTACATCGCTCAGTCGACGATCTCAACTGGTGGGAGAAACGCTGGTGTTAGGCGTGTCACACCTCTGTCAAAATGGACATCATTTAGATAATGCTGGTGTTTTCAATGAGGTTTCGCGATAGATGCCGACAAATCTGCCTCCATATATAAAGGTATTTAGGTGTCTAGTAGAAATGAAGATGTTAATCAAACAAAATTCGATTTGATTCTTATTTATTTTCCGTATTAGTATCAAGAAATATCCAAATGTCTTCTATTGCAAATTTATACATTTGAATATATATATTAATTATTAATATTTCACAAATGCTGTCCTAAATTATTTTGATTACTAGTGGTATATTATTGTTTAAAAAATTGTGCTGTCTAAGTGGAGTTATTTTGCATTGAAAATCAGATATTGAAATAAAAGTTTACCGTTCGTGTTTGTGATTTGGAAGTGAAGTGTGTTGAATTGAATGGTTTGGTTTGAGAACCACTGGCGGTTTGTTTCCAGACGTGTCACGTGATCAGACACGACCGATTTCGAGCGCTCTGATTGGTCGCCCAATATTCATGTTTATTTTCGTTTTTGGAGGTTGGTCTTTTGATGTCAAGAATTCTTGTTTGATTAACGTTGCCTTTGTCATTACAGGACGTCCATTTTGATAGATTTTCTAATTAAACGAATATAATTAATTGCTATTTTGAAGTGTTTGTAGGTTTTTAATATGTAGGTGCACAGGTACGATGTGATGAAATTAAACTTTAAGCAATATTTTAGATAGTGTGAATTCCTCACAAAATTTTGTTTCTAATTTTCTTAGTGTATAAATTTCAGAAAAGCAAAGGAAAAATTATAAATTATATGCACTCAAAAATGGGTATAGAATAAAACGCTTGAATATCATTTTTAGTGTGTGAATGTAAGTTGAATTTGGTTGCGTTTATATTTTTAACATAAATATGTTAGTATATTGTAGGTTTTATGTTAACAAACGTGTAGAAGTGTATGCTTACTTTTATCATTATGTGTGTGTGTGTGTGTGTGTGCTTGCGTTGTGTAGAAGTGTATGCGTACATTTATCATTGTGTGTGTGTGTGTGTGTGTTTGCGGTGTGTAGAAGTGTATGCGTGCCTTGATCGTTGTGCGTGTTTGCGGTGTGTAAAAGTGCATCTGTACTGTTGACCCTTTGACGTAGGTGTATGTGTGCATATGGAAATACCAGAGTGTATGCGTGTGTGCGCGTAAAGGTCACGTGATGCGAGGTGACAAATAGGAAGGCGCGCTTGCGTTACGCGTCTGTTGTTGGCGAGAGTGGCGAGTGTGTGGATCAAGTTTCGCGTTGAGTGGCGTTTGAGTGTTGTGTTCTTCTGTGTTGGTGTATTATATAGTGAGGTTTCTGGTGTGATATTGTTTTTTTGTGTACTCATTAAATTTTCTACAAGCTATTTCGGCAACATGGAGCGAACTGAACAAACGCTGCAGTCACAAGTCGTCGGTGGGAGTTCATCACTTGACATTCGGCTTATACCTGAGTATGACGGCAAAAGCGACCCGTCAGAGTGGCTCGGAAAGGTGAGAAAGATGTGTCGGCTGAGAGGCGTCACCGATGTGGCAACGGTCGTCATGATGAGGTTGACCGGGAATGCTTACGCCGTAGTTGATCGTCTCAGCTCTGACGACCAGCTCAACATGGAGAAGGTGTGCTTTGCGCTACAGCGAGCTTTTGGGGCCGACCCGTATGTGTCTCTGGACCGATTCGTGGACCGTAAACTTCGGGACGGTGAGGTTGTGGATGTGTTCGCATCGGACCTGGAGAAGTTGGGCACCTGTTGTGGCATCACTGCAGACATCACGTTGAGGTGTGCATTCGTCAGGGGTCTACCTGTCAAGGTGAGAGAAGTATTAAGGGCTAATGCCAATTTGGATGGGATGATGTTCAAAGAGGTCATTGAGAGAGCAAGGACAATTATTTCAGATATGAGCAGCGTGGCGCCCGGCTTGAGTTCAACGACGAATTGTGTACTTGGAGCAGGCCCCAAATGTTTTAATTGTGGTCGCGTAGGTCATATATCGAGAAATTGTAGGAGCAAGAAGTCGTTTGGAAACATCACGTGTTATCGATGCGGAGAAAAGGGACATGTGCAGGCGTCGTGCCCGTTAAACGAGTAGGAGAGGCGGTGTGCGCCAGCCTCCTCTCCAAAACAATACACAAGGCGCTTGTGACTGTCGTCGCCGAGGTAAACGGTGTGTCCTGTCCAGTGCTGGTTGACACCGGATGCACCAGAAGCTTAATACACATGTCATTGTGCGGGAAAAAAGTTGACAGGTCGACTGTCAGTGTGTACGCAATGAATGGAGGGATGATTCGGTGCGCAGGGGAGAGTAACGTAGTGCTGCGCGTGGACGGTAAATCAGTTGAGCTAAAAGCTATTGTGGTTACAGAGTGCTTGTTCGATTATCGTTTTGTGGCTGGACTAGATGCTATGTCGCTGCTGGGTGGTCTTTCGTTGTCAGCGGACTTAAGGCCAGTGTTTGGTGTTGCATGTGGAGCGCGCCATGATCTGCACGATGAAGTGAATCCTTGCAATAAGAACCTGGAAGTCGACGAGACAGATTTTACAGTTGTATATGACGCGTCAGACAAATCGTGGACAGCGGAATGGAAGTGGGCTGGCGGAGAAGGTCCGAGTGTTTTGAAAAACCATGTGGAGTCGTATCGCCTGGACGCTGGTATTCAAGGGGCTTTTGATGACGAGTTACGGTGTTGGATGGAGAATGGCTGGCTCGTGAAGTACGACGAAGGAAGACTTGGCCCTGCGAGGGGACTGATACCGCTGATGGCTGTGCCGCAGCGGAATAAGGTAAGACCAGTAATGGACTTCAGGGAGTTGAATTCTTTCATAGATGCTCATACCAGGGACGCTGATGTTTGTGCTGATGCTTTGAGGAACTGGAGGAGGTTAGGAGATAATGTTGCTGTCTTGGATTTGAAGAAGGCGTATTTGCAGATTAGAATTCATCCTAGTTTGTGGCCATATCAAACTGTAATGATTAAAGGTGAAAGATACTGTCTTACAAGATTGGGATTTGGGTTGAATGTAGCTCCGTTGATTTTGAAGGCAGTGCTCAAAACCGTGATAAAATTGGATGAGCGGGTTGAATCAGGAGTTGTCCCGTATGTTGACGATATGCTGGTAAATAAAAACTTGGTCAGTGTTGAGCACGTGAGGAAACATTTGTGTGAACATGGATTGGTGTGTAAGGACAGTGAGAGCGTCGAAGCTGGGACTAGGCTTCTGGGTTTGTGGGTTTCACAGGAAGACCAAGAATTGAGATGGTCGCGTGACGGTGGTGTGTGTACGTTACCTGAACGCGTGACGCGTCGGACGGTGTTTTCTGTCTGCAGCAAATGGACAGGGCACTATCCAGTTTGTGGGTGGTTACGTGTGGCCACTGCATATATCAAGAGAATCGCAAGTGAAAGCAGCAGTTCTTGGGATGAAGAAATAAAAGGTGAATTTCTTCAAGAGTGTCTCCAAAGCGTCTCGAATGATCTGGCAAAACATGACCCTGTGCGTGGTCGATGGGCGGTGCGAGGAGAAAAAGCTCGAGTGTGGGTCGATGCAAGCAACCTTGCTCTTGGAGCTGCAATCGAGGTGGATGGCGAGATTGTTGAGGACGGCAGCTGGCTGAGGAAAAACAACGTACAGCACATTAACATGGCAGAACTGGAGGCAGTCATAAAAGGTCTAAATTTGGCTCTCGTGTGGCACTTTAACGAAATTGAGCTAATGACTGATTCTGAGACTGTTGCTCGATGGATGTCTGATCTTTTGAGTGATAAATCGCGTCTGCGCACAAAAGCGGCCGGAGAAATGCTCGTGCGCAGAAGACTGGATATTGTCAAATGTCTCATTGACGAGTATCAGTTGAAAGTGAGCGTGAAGCTAGTTTCATCGAGAGAAAACAAGGCAGATCGACTTACTCGTGTGCCCAGGAAATGGCTAGAAAACAGATGTGCATGTGAAAATGAGCACGCAGTATCATGTTGCGCAGTGATGGTGAAATCAGAAGATCACATCCGCAGGGTGCACCACGAGATGGGACACCCAGGAGTCAAGCGAACTCTCTATTTTGTAAGAAGGTCTGGAAATAACGCAAGTCGAAGAGATGTTGCAAAAGTGGTGTCGACATGCGAGGTGTGCAAATCCATTGATCCACCATCAGTGAAGTGGAAAAGAGGGCAACTGAGTGTGGATAAGATGTGGGAACGGTTAGCCATGGACATAACGCACTTCAGAGGCAAGATGTATTTGACACTAATTGACTGTGGTCCTTCTCGATTTGCTGTCTGGAGGGAGTTGCGGTCTCACGGTGTTGAACACGTGATCGAGAAGCTGCAGGAAGTGTTTTTTGAACGTGGCCCACCAGTGTCTATTCTCACAGACAATGAAACGTCATTTCGCAGTCAAAGGTTCGGCCACTTTGTCAGGGAATGGGGAGTGAGTCTGAGATTCAGATGCGCCTACGTGCCGTCTGGCAACGGAATTGTTGAGCGTAATCATAGAACAGTGAAGGTCATTGCCGCGAGAAAAGGATGTGCGGTTGCTGAAGCTGTCTATTTGTATAACGTCGCACCGTTAGACGATAGCTCCGCCAGCAGTTCGCCCGCTTCGTTATTGCACAACTACGAGGTGAGGACGAAATGTGACCAGGCGTCGCCGGAGGTGAGAGATGCAGCCGCGTCGAAATATATGGTGGGCGATTTGGTCTGGGTGAAGCCGCCAAGTGCCAGATGTACTGATAAATATGCTGAAGGTGTGGTGACTGGTGTTGTTTCTGCCCAGTGTGTGCAGGTGGACGGGACGAACAGACACATTCGTGATTTGAGACCAAGACTTGCAAGCGAAGCTGAGAGACAGACGAAGGATGTGGAGGAGTTCGTGGAGGAGACAAAGGAGGACGATGAGGAGGAACTCATCGCGTGGTTTCCTGTGGCGCCGCAGACAAGTGCGTGTGATGACGAGAGTAACCAGATCAGCCTGGCGCAATCCCGTGAGAACGTTCCGATCCGGAGATCAGAACGAATTCGTGCAAGGCGTGGAGGCGGTCGAGTGTGCTATCTATGTGATTGTAACAATCAGGAGGAGGTGTAGGTTTTATGTTAACAAACGTGTAGAAGTGTATGCTTACTTTTATCATTATGTGTGTGTGTGTGTGTGTGTGCTTGCGTTGTGTAGAAGTGTATGCGTACATTTATCATTGTGTGTGTGTGTGTGTGTGTTTGCGGTGTGTAGAAGTGTATGCGTGCCTTGATCGTTGTGCGTGTTTGCGGTGTGTAAAAGTGCATCTGTACTGTTGACCCTTTGACGTAGGTGTATGTGTGCATATGGAAATACCAGAGTGTATGCGTGTGTGCGCGTAAAGGTCACGTGATGCGAGGTGACAAATAGGAAGGCGCGCTTGCGTTACGCGTCTGTTGTTGGCGAGAGTGGCGAGTGTGTGGATCAAGTTTCGCGTTGAGTGGCGTTTGAGTGTTGTGTTCTTCTGTGTTGGTGTATTATATAGTGAGGTTTCTGGTGTGATATTGTTTTTTTGTGTACTCATTAAATTTTCTACATATATTGTTTTTGTGTATTTTTACAGGTGGTCGCATTGATAAACAATGTCTGTTTACATTTTGATAACTACAATTATTATCAATTTCATCTTCGTTAAAGGTGAGAAATTTTCATCAACCCGATTTTACTAGACTTTATATTTGAATTCTAGTGTATAAATTTTTACAATTTATATTTGCAGGTATATAGAGGTGACGCTTTGAATCACAAATATATCATTCTTAGGGAAAATTTATTTTCAGAAATTTTATATTCATGACATTTTCATGTGTTTATTTTCACGAAGAAAAGGTCGTGTATTAAGTTCTAATTTATATTTGAAAATATCAAACATTTTTTTGCATAAATTTGTACAAACTCAACGCGCTTTCTCACGC
Source organism: Sacculina carcini (assembly GCA_916048095.2). NCBI lineage: Eukaryota > Metazoa > Arthropoda > Thecostraca > Sacculinidae > Sacculina > Sacculina carcini. The sequence goes on from OU696571.1 coordinate 12,412,866, forward strand.
TCTATACTAAATTATTTCTGGCTCACTTGCTAACTTTATTTCTTTATTATAAATTTTACCACACTATCATAGGCAGGCATTAAATGTACGTTCAAATTTTAAGATACATTTTTATTACATTTCCGTTATTCAGCATTTATGAAATCAATTTTATTCTTGTTTCAATAGAAATTTAAGTGATCAACCCAAACATCTTCGCTTGCACTATTGCACATTTCATTTACATAATCTTGTTTGCAATATTGATAAACACACACACACACACACACACACACACACACACACGGACGTTTTCTCATGCGCATTTTTTTCCCATGCAAGAGTGGCTGGCGAAATGCACATAGCCAACGCTGTGCGGATAATCGCTTTGGTGTGCTGAGAGGCAGGGGCGGATACAGGGTGAAATTTTGGAGGTTGAAGTTTGTGGCTGATCATTCATGTACATACTTCACTATGCAACGTCTTTGCGATAATGCTTGTATCAAAAAATTCTACAGAATTTATTTCTTCACCTCTTTTCGTGAATCTCTTGGTTATGAGGAATTGACGGAATCATTTTGGGGAGGGAGGGGGCTGAAGCCCCCTGGGGGCCGCTTTCTGGGTCCGCCAGTGCTGAGAGCTCGTTGTAGCGGACACAACTGAGTTTGCGAAATCAAATTAGACCGTCACGCTACATAAGATGAATCCAATTTCCGTTGTCTCTCTCTACGCGTCGGTCAGTTGTGATGGTCTGTGCGATGCTTGGTCGTCCATTGCACATCAGAGAGCGCATCAGTCACAGACAGAGGTCCTTGGACGGCCCCCGGGGGCAATTTCATCGACTGCCCATTGAAATTGCCGTCGTGCGCCAGTGTCTTTGCAACAACCCACTCCAGAAGTGAGCCGTCAATGAAAGTTGCAAACCAAGAAGTTTGCCTCCGTCTGAAGGCGGTTCGTATGCAAATTAGACGCGTTTTGACGCTGCTCAGAGAACAAGAGATGATGATAAAGGGAAGATGAAAGATGCTCTATAGTGGAGATAGAACAAGATGACGGAAATTGAATCGGTTCTTAATGTCGTCTTTCGTCTAATTCTAAAACATTGTCTTGGGACTAGGTTCGTTGGCAATCTCAGAGCGTAGGTTTCAGTGTTTGATGTTGCCGTTGTGTGTCCAATGCTCTGTTTGAAAACGCTAGTTCAGAGCGGACAACATCAGTAATAAGATGTCCATCCTTTGGAGATAAATGTGTGGAAACAGCTGCAATAAAGTTTTTCAGAAAATTCAGACTTCTTTCAAAAGTTCTGAGGCAAGAATGTTTGATTTTAATCATTTCTTTAGTTTGTCGCTCTAAACCCCATTAATTTATGTTTTTTGCGTCAGGATTTTGGTATATGGCTGAATTATACGAATACATTGAAAACAAATGCTCTTAGGATTTTCCTTTGTAGTTTTTTATCTAGACAATTTTTATACCGACATGAGTCAATTTCCAAGGCGTAAAAGTCTTTTGCGAAAAACCTCTTTTTTCTCGATCGATGATATTTATTTGTAGGTCATATATACTTGTGTTCTCCTCACAGTAACGACGGCTATACGAATAACGGACGTGTTTATGCCGGTCTACATGGTGAGAGGGTCGGAAATCACTTTCAAGTGCGACTTCGACTCACAGGGCGCCGAAATCTACGTGGTCAAGTGGTACAAGGACAAACAGGAGTTCTACCACTTTCTGCCCAGATCGCGACAGCAGAAGACACGCTATGACCTGGCAGGATTCAAGGTCAAGGTGAGGTCAAGCAGGTCAAACAGTCGCCAGGTCAAATGTAATAATAAGCTGAATTTCATTTTATCTCGAACCAGATTTAATAATGTCTTCTGAATAAATACATTTCCAAAGTAACTTCTATTTCAAAATTTCAATACTATATATATTATTTATGTCTTACACATTAGGTTATATATTATATATTTTAATAATATTTAATATTATTAATAATAATTATAATACTTGTAAATTTACAGCGTAAGGGTCTTAAATATTGTTTCTGTTACGAAACTATTAGGTCACTATTAGGTCAATGTTAAGTTACTGTTGAGTAAAGGTTAGGTCACTGTTAGGACACTGTTGGGTCACCGTGAGGTCACTGTTGTGGTCAGATGGAGATGTCATCAGTGACCGAGGTCACACTATCGGAGATTGACTACGAGGCGGCTGGAACATACAGATGTGAAGTATCGGCGGAAGCTCCCAGCTTCTGGACGGCCTTCAAAGAGCAGAATATCTCTGTTGTTGGTAAGATTCACCCCGCAGTCACATCACAAACACAACACACCATCAGTTAACCGTTCAATGATTGTTGTGAGGCAGTGGTTCTCAAAGTTTTCCAGTATTCGCACGCCTTTCAAATCAGCAGTGAGTTATCGCACCGCCCTTGGATTATTAATAGCTATTTGAAATGATAAAAATACGAATGACGTAATAATAACAAATCGTTTATTTTCAATATTCATTCATACAATTTTCAGTTCCTTTGAATTTTTCCCAGAGAAAATTATATAAAACAGGCAAACAGATGTGTTATTAATTTTTCACATAAATCCTCGTACTCCTTCTTAGGAACCAGGTTCGCACTCCCTGGGGGGGCTATTATCAAGGGAAATCAACCGCCCCCCCGATGGGGTCCCCAAGTGTTTTAGGAGGCTCGCTGTCTTGCGTATGTTATTGAAACTTATCATAAAGTAGCGCATACAAGTACCGTAAGTCCCCAGGAGACCAAGGGGCTGTTCATAACTGCGTTTTCCCAAAGTCGTACCTCTAATATAGAGGAGCTAAATTTGTAACAGGTACCCCAAGTATTGCCTTCGTGGGACATAACACCTTGTAACGACTCTGTAGAGAATACCCGAGAATACAACATACAAAACTGAACGAACGAATAATTCTATAAATACATTTTGTGAAAGGCTTTTTTGTACAGCTAAGTTTACATACCGCAAGCACATGACAAACACATAATTGAAACCAGGTGTTCTTGATCGGGGTGCTGGTGTTTCTAGGGGGTGTGAACCTGTTCCCTGAGGATTGCGAGGCTTCCTGTGGAAAATTACGGAACATTTCAGTTTTTAACTATGCTCTAAATTTCTCCCTTCAAACAACTTTTTTCCTCTTGGAGGAAATTTAAGCTTTATGAGTGAATAATGAATAAAAAAGTCTTGTTATTACGTCGTTTGAAAATTAAAATTTATGTCGACTAAATTTTAAAATATTTACATACTTGTAATTCTAATTTGTTGTCAATATTAAAATTTTAATTGAAAAGTAATTCTTTTGTCTAAAAATATTTACACCTCCAACTATTCGAAACATAAATTTGTTGTGCTATATTTGTCATTTTTTTTATTTGATATATTTTCCAGTCACAGCTGACAGTATTTACGGTTATGTGCCTCTCTTTTTTATAAAAAAAACCAGCCACACGTATCATATTATTGAATATAGTTTGACTATAGCTTTCTTTGACACTTTTTCCATACGACAAAAATGCTCACCAACTTGACAAATTTGTTTTTTTCCGAGCCAAATACAGAGGAAGAGAGCAGACCCGCTGGGTAGAGGGGAACAAGTGTGAAGAGTAGCTAAGAAGCACACTGTGAAGTGTTTACAAAAGTGTCAAACACACGCACACACACACATACATACACACACACACATGCACAAGTTTGCACACTCAGACACACACTGTATCCAGTATCTCTGAAATTGAGGACATACAAACACACACACACACAAGCACACAAGCACACATACAAGCACACACACACACACAAGCACAAAAGCACACACACACAAGCACACACACACACATACTGACACACACAAGCACACACACACACACACATACTGACACACACACACACACACTCACACACACACACAAGCACACATACAAGCACACACACACAAGCACACACACAAGCACACACACACATACACACACATACACATACTGACACACACACATACACATACTGACACACACAGTCACACACACACACACACACACACACACTCAACACACACCCACGCACATACACACACATACACACACATACACACGCACACACACATACTGACACACATACACACACATACACACACACACACACACACACATACTGACACACACACATACACATACGTACAGACACGCACATACACATACTGACACACACACACACACATACACACCGTCACCGGTGTTGGAATGCTTCCAGGATTTGTCGACGAGAAGTGCGAAGTGAAGTGAAGTGAAGTGAGAAGTGAATCTAGATTCACTAGTGTTGGCTGCATGTGTGACTGCTATCATTTTGCATCTCCCTTCTTTCGTTCGTTCTTATCTCTCATCTCGTGTCTCATCTCATCTCATCTTTCATCTCATCACGTATAATCTTTTCTCTCATTCCATATCTTCTCTTCTCTCCCTTCATGTCTTCTCTCTTATCTTCTCTTATTCCATCTCTTATCTTCTCTTATTCCATCTCTTATCTTCTCTTATTCCATCTATTTTCTTCTCTAATTCCATCTCTTATCTTCTCTTATTCCATCCCTTATCTTCTCTTATTCCATCTCTTATCTTCTCTTATTCCATCTCTTATCTTCTCTTATTCCATCTCTTATCTTCTCTAATTCCATCTCTTATCTTCTCTTATTCCATCTTTTATCTTCTCCTATTCCATCTCTTATCTCCTCGTATTCCATCTCATATCTTCTCTTATTCCATCCCTTCTCTTCATATATCTCTCTTCTTCTCGTATTCCATTCTCTTCTCTTCTCATCTCATATCTCTTCTCTTCTTCAATTCCATCTCTTTTATTCTCTTATCTCATCACCTCATCTAATTTCATCTCGGATCTTGCGGTGATTCAGGAGGCCAACACATAGCCACCGTTCGATATTGAAGACACTTTAGAATAGCCGAAAGTGAATTTCCATTAGAACATTGAAAGGACACAGTATTTCTTCCTTCTAAAAGCAACATCCTTATGCTATATTGTGAATGGAAATTGTCATTGAATGTATTTCAATCGATTGAATTTTCAACTTATACAGACCATATATTATACATATTCCTGATCTGAATAAACTGCTCATTTAATATATTTCAATTTAAAAATATTTTCAAAATATATATTCAAAAAAAAAAAAAATTTAAAAAGCTATTAGTCAAACAATTTCAAACTGAATATTCAATAATTGAATTATTTAAGACCATGCATGATTCTTCAGAAAAGTTATTACTAATAAACAATTATAATTACTCTAATTTACTTGGTAAAATGCGATATATTATCAATGCAATTTTATACAAAAGCCATGTCGGAATAATTGAAGATATTATATATTTGTTAAAATATGTGATAAATTGTTTTTATTTGTGTTGTGAATTCAGCGTTACCGTTGAATTCTCCTCAAATATCGCCTGACGTGAGTGTGTACGCGCCTGGCGACGTGATTCACGTCAACTGCACGTCACAAACGTCTCTGTCGTCACTGGCGGCGCGTCATCTGCGCCAGTGTTTGTCGACGGCGCCGAATTCGCCGCGCCAAGCCGCTCAGTGCGCCACAAATGTCTCACACACCAGTTTCAACTGGTTTATCAACGGAGAACAGGTGAATTATATTAATAGGAGTTTTTTCTGTGATAATTTATGATATTTACTTATATTTACTATATATGTTTATAGTGTATACATACATATAGTTTTCTACCGAGTTTTTTTTTATAGTAACTTCAGTTAAAATTGCTTTTGGGTGAAGTAATTTACAAATAGTATTACAAAAATATAAATTACTATTTAATATTTGCATTACATAAGTTGACATTACTAAATTACTCTCAAGTTTACTATGGTCATTTACAAATAACAACACATTGTAATATACACATATAAACTATACGTGAATTATTTATTTAATATTTATTAATGAACAGAAAATACCGTAAATGCTCTTTTTATCCGACATGCCAGATTATTTGTCGACCCCCTGCGTATGGTGCCGCATTATTAGAGCCTGTCGGATTATTTTTGGTCACTCCGCACGGTAGGATTGCGCAAAAACTGCAACACAAAAAATAGTGCACTGATAACAGGGACGAGAGAAGACGCGTATCTCCACAGTGTATTGTTCTGTGTAGTAATCGCCCATTGCTAAATAAACTGTTGCTGAACTATAACTGTGGATCGTGGCTGCAGTTTCAATATGCCTTTCCAGGAAGTGCCGGATTATTAGAGCCTGCCGGATTATTTTTCAACCCATACCTGAGGATGCCGGATTATTAGAGCCTGTCGGATAAATAGAGCATTAATACGGTATATTTAAAATGTTATTCAAGCGGTTGTTTTTCTGGGGGAAAAAGTGGAATGATTTCTTTTGGGATGATTCCTAAGGTATCTCACGATTATATGACAATACATCACACGATCACTGCTGATCACGTGACTGACCTGAGGTCACGTGACAAGGATGAGTTGACCTCGTCGTTCACATTGACCTCGCGTGCCACGCTGCACATGACCGTGCGTCGTCAGCACTTCAGAAGTGGCGAGATGCATCTTAAGTGCGGTGTAGCCGTGGCGAGTGTGTACTGGGACAGCAGTCAACTGCATATCCTCAGTCCAGAACGTCACTCGGCTGAAACTCTCACTCTGCACAACAACGGTACTCCCTCACTCTTTCTATCTCTGCATAACTCTTCCACTCTCCCTTTTCACTCTGTCTAACTCTCTTATTTTCTATATATCTCACTCTCTTTATCACACTCACTCTTATACTCTTGGGACTCTCACTCTGCCTAACTCTCTAACACAGCTCAACAACGGTACTCTTTCTTTCTCTCTTCACTCTGCTGCTTAACTTTCTCCTCTCTCTCTATCCCTCTCTCTGTCCAACTCTGCATAACTACGATGTTTTGTCTTTCATTTTATCCTCTCTGTCTAACTCTCTAACTCTCTCTCTCTCTCTCACTCACTCATACACTCTTTGACTAACTGACTTTCACTAGTCAACTCACCAAAATTTCATCACGCATTTTCTCAACATTCAACAACAGTCAATTTCTCTCTGCTTAACTCTCTCACTCTGTCAACCATACACGCTTTCACTCTATGTGTATATGTGTGTGTGTGTGTTGTCAGGTGTATGTTGTTTGTGTGCGGCCAGTATTGAAATCATCCTGCTAATCGCATTGTTCTGTCTGGTCTGCTAGAAGCTGGAATTTCTGGCAAAAAATTAAATAAATATATACACAAATGAGTCCAAAATTGTCGGTTGTATTAAAATTTGCATTGCTGACTCGAAAAAACAGATTTTCACTGGGTGAAAACACCACGCGATTTATACAACATGTTTTTCTGTTCGTATTCTATCATAGTTAATATAAATTAATGTCAAAAACAATTTATTAAATTACATATATGCTGTAAACATTGATATTGGACAAAAAAGTGCAAAATTTGTGTTTTATATAGCTCTGTTATTTATTGCGATTTATAAATATTTTAGCAGTAATGAGTGGAGATTTTGCTCATAGAGATATGTTGGTAAATGTGATTTAATTGTGACTTTAGACTGTTTTAAACTTGTAAATACTAGATGTTTGTCTGTCTGTCGTTGTGTATGTTGTTGTGCGCAAAATATAACGCTCTTAATAATGGACCTTTGTTATGAAGTGAATTTGAAATTAAAACTAAAAATGAACCTAAGCCAAAAACATTTATTATTATAAAAAATATATTGCTATATCACATTTGCTGGAAATAGGGTAATATGGTAAATTGATGTTACATTACGTAATATGTGTACTTACTGGAACATTTACCGTTGTGATCTGACAATTCTATCTATCTTGGATGTCATCAAATGTCTTTCAATTAACACAAACACACACACACACACACACACACACACGGACACGCATGCACACAAGCGATGTGTACAGACAGATATGCTCTCAAAGTGTAACGGTTGAGTAGACGGTAGGTTCAACATTGAAGACTCATAGGTGATTTTGAGACCACATAATTGGCCCATTACGTCCGTGTTCTAATTTCAGCGGCCATTCAATGTGTAATTAACGTCCATTCTGCGAGCCTACATTGGCCTCAAATGTATACACACACACACACACACACACACACATTCACACAGATACACACATATACACAAACACACTCACACAGATACACACAAACAAACACATTTACACACGAACACAAATACACACATATACACACAAATACACACAAACACATACACATACAAATAAACAAACACACAAACACAAACAAACAAACACACACAAACACAGTGTTTTACCAGTGTTTGTGTTATCAGTGAACGTATATTCACCTACATATGGAACTGACGAATTTAAGCAAAAATGAGTTTTCCCCTCTAATTTGTGTACAATTTGTGTTTGCATATATATATATATAAGTTAATTAAAAAATTAATTATTTCCTGGATTTGCTGCGTTCAAACCGAATCGAAGAGGTTAACATTATGAGTGTTTCATACAGCCTTTGCAACGGTTAAGTGTGCATTTTTATTTGATGAACACATTTCTACCGTCTTTGATGATGTTGTATCTCAAATTATCTAGCAGCGCTGCGTTCGGCCAAAGTTGCCAGATTGGCGCAGTGCGATTGCCAAGTTTGGCGTTTTAATTGCAACGCTTTCAGACAGCTTGGCTAATGAATGGATCAAGTTTGAAAACAAACACCAGTGGTTTCCTCTTAGAATCCCTTATGGATTCTATACTAAACCTATACTATCTTTCTCTCTACGTCTTTTGAGCGCTTCCGGTACATGAGGCCACCACAGGGTGGTAATAGTGCTTGCATTTATTTGATTTTTTGTGTTAGCCGGTATATATTTCATTCATATATTTCTCCTTTATGTGTGAATTGCATCATTTTGGGTTGCATCCGTTATACGAGGCGTTTGAAATTTTATCATGATAAAATTGTAATGTCTTATATTGATGTATACCGCTTTTTTGTATTGTGTTTGTGATTATTCAAACATGTTTTGGTTTTGTCGTATAATTTTTTAGTTTTTTTAGCGTCGGTATGAAACGGGGTGCAAACAGGTAATCGATTTTTTTGGCTTGATTTGTCATTTAGTTCGATTTGTGCCTGTAATTAATAATATGTTGAATCGACAAGCAACAGGGAAATTCTGTTTTTGTCTGCCAAAAACACCTGAGTTTGTCGAGATATTTCTATGAATCACAGGTGGTGAAAACTTTTCAAAGGTGGACAGGTTGTGACAGGTAATTAACCGACTGTCTTGGAAAACTTTTACCCCAAGAAAAACAACGCTGTTTTTCTGGAGTGAAAATTTGCTGGCGACAACACAAAATGTTTCTGCTGATTGAAACCGTCAGCTAAACCAAAAAACAACTTTATAAAACACCAGCGCAAATATTAGGATAAATAAAATTTCATTCGGTATCGTAGACATTCAATAATATACTTAACGTAACACATTTTACTATATATTTTATTACGTTGTGATATTAATACACCGAATGGTAATTTGTTATATATATATATATATATATATATATATATATACATATATATATGTATATATGCATGTATTGTTTTATTTGAAGCGCGAATTAATTACTCCAAGTAGGTCATTGAGCTCTTCAACACACAATATACACACACGCGCACACAAATGTGTGTATGTGTAATTTAGTTTGCTTGCGAAATTAGCACTATTCACTATGAACCACTCGTGTGTCAAGTGACACACACACACACACACACACACACACACACACACACACACACACACACACACACACACACACACACACACACACACACACACACACACACACACACACACACACACACACACACACACACACACACACACACACACACACACACACACACACACACACACACACACACACACACACACACACACACACACACACACACACACACACACACACACACACACACACACACACACACACACACACACACACACACACACACACACACACACACACACACACACACACACACACACACACACACACACACACACACACACACACACACACACACACACACACACACACACACACACACACACACACACACACACACACACACACACACACACACACACACACACACACACACACACACACACACACACACACACACACACACACACACACACACACACACACACACACACACACACACACACACACACACACACACACACACACACACACACACACACACACACACACACACACACACACACACACACACACACACACACACACACACACACACACACACACACACACACACACACACACACACACACACACACACACACACACACACACACACACACACACACACACACACACACACACACACACACACACACACACACACACACACACACACACACACACACACACACACACACACACACACACACACACACACACACACACACACACACACACACACACACACACACACACACACACACACACACACACACACACACACACACACACAGGCATATATGTACACGTCGCAATAGACTAAACGGAATTTTAGGATTTATGGCTTCAACACTGTGTCGCTAGTACATAATTTTTATTCGTATTAAAGTATTTAGTCAATGCAGTTGAATTTATCGAATACAAATGTTGCAATGCATCTATAAAAAAACCGCAACATGAAATTCTTTAGATTCGGTCGTATGGAATATTATGAAATATTTTCGACATATATAAATTTCAAAGATGAATGTTTTAAGAGTAATTTATTTTTCACATTAGGTCTTTTTGCACACTGGAGTGCTTTTCCATCGTGAGTAAATTCATTTGTCTTGGGCAATGCGACATATGTGGTGATCCAAGCATATAATCCGATGTGTGATGTCTTGGTGTGTTTTGTGATGTATTGGGGCTGGGCTTAATGCTGCTTCTCGTAGTTTTTTACCAATATTATGAGCTTCGGTACAAAGAATAAATATGTTTGCATTTCTCTATTGTATGCGTATTCTAAAATGTCTTGTGTTATAGGCTTCTGGTATACACCCTAGTTTTTCGGTATAGATCTGACAAATATTCTGGTTTCATCGACTTTTTCTCGGAATAACTGGCAAGTTGTAATAAAAGCCACATAAGTCGGAAATATACGGTTTGAGTGCTCTCCTAGGGCCTCACTGGCTGCTTTTATATAATGTCCCAGGTTTAAAAAATGTGGTAGAGGATTGTATATTTGTTTTGATGCGGTTCAAGTATGACAATTGTTAAATAATAAATTTTGTGACTCAGCTAAACATGAAGCGACATTGTACAACAGATTAGTCACGTGATGCTTCGTTCATTGGCATACGCACTTCACAAATAGGAAATATGATATGAGACTAATAAAGCTCGTATGGACACATGTATTTTTTATTGTGAAGCTTAGGTTGACTTGTCGTTTAGGGTGTTTTATTAGTGATATCTGTTGGCAAAAAATTGACAACTTTTGCCGCCTATAATTTGGCGCATTTAGTCGATTCTCGCTCCGTTTGTCCGTTTTTGTTCGTAAAACCTGCAGTGTCCGCCAGTTTCTGTGCACGCGGATTAATTTTTCGCTTGCTGGGAGTTATTTAGTCGGTTATTTGCGCATTTTCCTGCTTTTTTATTTCTGTGTGCCTTTTCCTCTGTGTTTTTCCCTCTGTAGTTTTACATCCCGCTTCTTTTTCATTATCATTCCCTGCTATCTGACGTGCTTTCTGATATTTCTTCTTGGGCTGCAGCTCGCAATCTTCTCATCAACACTTCAAAGTCTGAGTTTCTCCCTCTTCATCGTCCTCGCATTAGTCCTCCGCTGCTCTCAGTTCCCCTAGCCGTTACCGTGCGAAATCTTGGTATTATTTTTTATTCTTCGCTCTCCTTTGTAGATAACATTCGCTCCGTCGCACGCACTTGTCGTTTGATTCTACGTTCACTCTATCCCATTCGTCTCTGTCTCGATCAATCTTCATCTATTAAACTTGTTAATTCTCTTATACTCTCTAGATTAGACTATTGCAACTCGCTATACTTTAGCTTACCTCGTTCATCCCTAAAAATACTACAACGTGTTCTTAACCAATCTTGCCGATTTGTTCTCCACCCTACTTCTTGCCGTCATACCTTCAGTTTTCTATTTAAGTTTCGTTGGCTTCCAATTGTCTCTCGTATTCACTTTCGCCTTTGCTGTCTAATCTTCAAACTTCTTCATGATCCTAGTCAACCGCCCTACCTAGTTAGTCTTTTAATTTCTAGTCTTTAGTCTAGTTAGTCTTTTCGTTATGATAATGTTTCTTCTCGTAGACCTGTTCCCCTCATCTGTCCTCGGGCCACTAATGAATCTTCGTGGTCCTCTAAATTTTTTACTTTCTTCGGTCCGCGCATATATAATTCTCTTTCTTCTCATATTACTTCCTACCGCATATTTGCGGTAGGAAGATGAATTATAGAATTAAGATGTACTCTCACTCCTTTCGCCAAACTCTGATTCCATTCAGCTATCCATTTTCTATTCCTCCTTGTTGTACTCAAAACTCATGTGTATATATGTATATGTATAAGTGCATGTTTGTGTATGTGTGTATATGTATAAGTGCATGTTTGTGTATGTATGTATATGTATATATGTATTTACGCTTTGTTGTTCATGTTAAAGATATGCGCGCCCGTGTTTTACAGGCGCTATAGTAAATATACGTTCGTTTGTTCGTTCGCATTTCTGTGTGCCCTTCCTTCAGTTGTTCATATTTTGCATTTTGTATTTTCGTGTGCTTTACTAAATGCATGGTGATTGCTGTGTGTGTTTCTGGCGGTGGATAGTTCCTCTCTTATCGGGTCACGCGGTGGTGGTATCATGCAGTTATTGTGAAATGGCACCTAGTGGACGTCCATCAGCTTCCAGATTTATTGTACCTACCACAGAAATTATGTGCGATACACAAATCGGAGAAGAAGCGTTCAATATAGTTGGTCTTGCCATCGCAATGCCAATCAAATAAATACAATCAAACCGAAAAACCGAAAAAAACGTGCAAATATCCAAGCAAAAAACGAACACGTGTGCATAGAAACGTAGTTTTTAGCACTCGTAGACTGAAAAAGACATAAACGAAAAAAGCAATCGAAAACGGACAAACGGAGCGAAAAACGACAAAATGTGCCAAAGTGTAGGCGAAAAAGGCTGCCAGCTTGCAGTTCCATTTGTTGCCACCAGATGTCACTAATGAAACACCCTTAAACAGTGGTTCTCAACGTGGATCATATGGCTCCCAACATAAGTTCTCAGGGGCGCTCGAAAAATGCATGTTATTCACAGTTTATTCCGGTAATATGGTCGATATCGTGCATTTCAATCTTGTGATCCGCCGATGTCTGTGTGCTAACCCCACCTGTACGCAAGGTCGTGGCGTTGTTTTGGTGCTCAGTGGAAATATTCACCGACGTACATGAACTCTGCAGAATATGAAATCTGAAGTAGCGACGCGATTATTCATATGTGTATGGGGCCACAAGGACTTATAGCAGAGCCACGAACTGTTTCTTGACATCCACCGGGATTCGCATTGTGTTAAAGCGGTGGTTCCCAACCTGGGGGTAAATCACCCCCTGGGGGGTAATTTAGCAATTGTTCGGGGGTAATTTAGGGGTGACAGGAAAATGTTAAGAATTCTGAAATTCAAGAAAACATTGCAGTACCTTGTATTGGGATTAATGTTAACTTAGCATATTATGTTTATTGTTTGCATTGTGTGGATATTGTATTGCTCACATGGCGTGTTATATATAGTTGTGTGTGCGTGCGTGTGTGTGTGAATGCTTACAGTAACATGTACAGTAACAAAGGGGTAACATGCTTAATATGGGATGCTAAATTGGGTAACAAGCTGAAAAGGGTTGGAAACCCCTGTGTTAAAGGGAGCCATGGCAAGAAAAAGGTTTGATAACCACTGCCCTAAAAGACAAGTCAACCAAAGCTTATATAATATCTGGAAGATTCACCACTCCAGACGCGATATTTATTTTGTTTTTGGCTCGATCCAATGCGGCATATTCAAGATTTCATATTTAGACTGAGGGTATCTGATCTAGCGGTATTTACCCGGTTATAGATGGGTCCAAGATGAAAGGTGAATTTGAGAGAAATAATGTCAAGTTATTTGATCAACGACTCGTATGACTTTTATATTTCTTGTATTCTTATATTTTTTATTCTATTCTATATTTCTTATATTGTATATTTCTTATTTATTCTTATTCTATTCTCTATTTTATTCTATATTTCTAATATTTTTTTTTCGATCAACGACTCGTATGATTTCTTGTATTTGCAGGTATTTTCTGCAGGACATTTATGAAATTCTTGCTTTGCCGCTGAATCATGTCCTCAATGACAGCAGATGTGATGGATTCCATTGAACTTCAACACAGCAACAACAAGGATAACAAAATCAATACAGCCGTGTTCAATAATCTGTCTGAATCTCCTCAGCTTGCCACCTCCTCTGCTCTGTCCAATCACTCTCAAACTCTACCGGGCAGCGACGATTTCAACGCATTCCTGCGGCCAACTGTGGCGCGCTACCGTAGTTTCAGCGACGCCCAACAGATGGCGCTTCTAGACGCGCTTCTTGGCGCCAGTCGAAGCCGGCAACGATGGCGTGTTCTTCAGCAACTTCCGGCATTGTTATCCCGGGATTTTGTCTCACTGCTTCCGATCGAGCTGGTGAGTGAGGTAATGTCTCACGTGGACGGCGAGTCACTGCTGCGATGTTGTTGTGTGAGTCACTCGTGGCGACGTGTGCTGTCCTCTAAATCATTGTCGGCAGTTTGGCGCCGTTTGTGCCTCAACGAAGGAGTCAGAAACATGGAGGCCGAAGCTTCAATCACCGAACAAAATCAAGATGGAGAAGGCCACACACTGGACATTGACTGGCGTGCGGTTTATGTGGCGCTGCGGCGACGAAAGCGGCGCATGGCGCAGCGTGGCGCGTTTGGACATTCGTGGCTGCGAGCGCCCTACTTCTCAGAGGGTTTCACAGGATCTACAAGTTGCGGAGGTCGTATGATTGCCGTGGACTACAGCTGCAACCACGTAGCAGCAGCTAACGAATTCGGACGTTTGTTCTTGTGGCGTCTCTCCGATGCTCCCGCTCTTTCCAGCTCTTCCTCTTCCGCTGCTCTTTCTCATACCCTCGCCGAGACGAATCGGGCAGAGTGTGTGATGCGTGTTCGAGTGCGCAGCGCTCTGTCTTGTGTGCGATTGGACATGCCGTCCGGCGTGCTGGTTTGTGGCCACTACAACGGATGTCTATCTGTTTACCGCATATCGCCGCCGCCGCCTCACAATCCCAATCCCAATCCCAATCACAATCATGACAATCCTAGTGACAATCACAGTAATCCTCATATGCCCTGCGATCACGATACTCCCAATCAACTCAATCACAATCCTTCACAAGGCGTTCACAATCACGATATTCGTAATCATAATCATAATCTTCACAATCACAATCAGGATTGGCAGTATGATGTGGGAGCTACTCTGGTAAGACACTGCACAGCTCACATGGGTCCCGTGTTCAGTTTGGACTTGAATACTTCGTGTGATATTCTTTTGAGTGGATCGGCCGATAACACAATTAAAGCGTACACCGTATCGTCAGGTTGTCTCGTAACCACACTCGGGCCGTATTCGCACTGGGTGGTGTGTGTACGACTGGTCGTAACTTTGACGACAAACGACAAGTGTTTGACGAGTCTAACGGCAAACCCAAACGCACCTCACACGAAATCGCAACGTAACGCCAGCCAATTAAACAGTGTTAATTTACTGGCTATGACCCGGGATCATATCCACGTATACCACGTGTCTTTTCACGGCACGTGTTTGGTTGACGCGCTGAAAAACGTGGCGACAGCGTCGCACGTGGTTCCCCTGGCCGCTAGTGCCACGTGGGCGCCACGTGTTGGCGTCGATGTACCGTTTTTCACGCCCGGCTGCCACGTACTGGGTGGACACGTGGTATACGTGACGCAACCGTCTCCATCACAAAGTGATGACAGAACGGACGGCGCCGATATAATGCGCTGCTGTTTGCTATCGGGTCGAATTAGCCGTATGTTTGGCGTTGGATTTCGTGTGAAAAAGCTGTTGGCGATTGGCTCGCGTTTTGCGCTCTTGCTAGCGCCCATGGCCGATGTGTGCGGTGTCAATTTGTATGTGGTGGATGTGCGATGTGGCGAGGTGGTGGGTCGACATCAGGTGCCACATTCGCGCGTCTCCACGCCCGACGCTGCTCAGATGGCCTTGCCGGCGCGTCTGAGTTGGCTGGACGGCTTTGACGCGCGCGAGCTGCTGCAGTATCAGGTGGACGGAAGGAGCAGGAAAGAACAGGAAAGACAAAGGAGCAACAGGGAATCGATAGAAAGAGACGAACTTCTTGAGGGAACCGATAAAAGGCAGTGTAGTATAACCGAGCTGGTGAGAGAAGGTGAGAGAGAGGAGAACGCTGAGCAGGGAAGAGTCCGGGAGCATGATTCAATAGATCCTGCTCTGGTGGCTGTTATGGGCACGGAAACTAGTCGACAGGTATTCCTTCTATACTGGCGGACAGACAGGTAAGGAGCAGTCCAGGTCTCTGAAAGTACAGAGGATATGAGCATAAGAAAGAAAGAGTTTGGAAGACATTTTGTTTGTGTTTGATATCTGAATTGTATCTTTTTATGGCAAATAAGCAAATATATATTCAAAAAGTTATTTGCCTTGCCGAATAAAATTCTGCTAGTGTAGACTGTCAAAAACGGGTGCTTTACAAAGCGCAAGCGAATAATTTCAAGTTCAAAATCAATACAGGTATTGCTGAAGATATTGTATATACGGAATATATACACAAACCATTCTTATAGTTTTTTTATGTTTCAATTTCGGTTGCCGAATATTTCTACTTGTGAACCGAAGAAAACGTGTTTGTGCAATTTTTTATTTGAAAAATGTATTTCGACCTGTTTTTTCTATGGCTTTATCGTAATTGTATCATATCCAATGTTTCAATTAATATATCATTTTGTTGCTATTTCTGTGTCAATAAACTGTGAATGTGATTGATGATTTCATGATCAAATTATACTTTATAATAACCAAAGTAGCATTTATGAGCAATAAAGTCGAATACAAGCTTTTTCGGAAAGTGGTTATTTGTGTTGTTTCTTTGATGTTGTGTTTTTTTCTAAATTGTAAGCGATTTTACAGGACGAAAACTGAAGAGGGTAGTAGAATAGTATGAAATAGATGTCTCTCTTTATAGGATGCGCTAGTGTGTTATGACGTCATATTTTCCCATTGCCCACCGGCATTTTGCCTTCAGAACATTCACTCAGTCACGGCTGTGCACTCGTGTTTTGTGTTTGTGCTGTGTTTGTGTTGGTCTTGTTTGACTTGGATGCTGAGGGAAAATCTGCTTGGTAAGTCTTTTCCTTGATAATTTTTCTTATATTACACGTTACTGTGTGTGTGTTTATTTTATTTATCCGGAATTTCTTGCTGAGGCTAATCTGATTGTGTTTAGCCCAATGTGATGCGAGATTCAAGTCAGGCGGGTATTTGAAACCTGCTTAATTACAGAGAAGGCTACAACGACTAAAAATGATTTTTATTGATAATTTTTTGGAAATCTGGTCTGTTCTTTCGGAATTACATCGTTGTCCAAAGTTGGAACGCTTTCTTAGTTTATACTAGTCTAAACTGGGAAGAGATCAGTTTGCAGCGTTGAAACCTTCGGCTCCGAATCTTTCAGACTTTTTTGCCTGACCTAAGGTAAGATTTGGATTGCCAGTTGGTAAGATATTTATCAACGCGTAAGTCATAATATGGAATAATTTAGTCATTTCCAAACATCCTAACAAATGCTAGGTAAAGGTAAACAAATCCATCTATCTAGCATCCCTCTGAAGTTAAGTTTACCATTCAAATACAATATTTATATATTTTCTGGAATGTTACTGATTTAATGAGTTTAGACTTGCGCTTTTAGAATTGCACCCAACTGGTCAATATTGAACGGAATTTATTTGTTAATGTATCTAAAAGTGCGTCCAATTTTAAATTCATCCAAAAGTAATAAAAGCTGCATAACTAACGTCTAATGAAGTTGTTTAGATATAGAAAATCTAAATGCCTTATTTATTTCAGTATAACTCATTCGATCAAGTTTAATATCGCTCTATCTAAAACAGATACTTTATGCGTGCGAATCGATTACGTTTTCCAACGAAAAATCAATAATCTTTGGATATATCTGCTATGACCAATAAATGCAAATGTCAAGTACCTTTTTCTTTTCTCTCATTGTCAGTTCCTTTTCGTCGGGACATTCCTTTGCTCCAGTTTTTCCATGTGTGTGTATGTGTGTGTGTGTGCGTGTGTGCGTGCCTCTCTCTCTCTCCCTGTACTTCTCTCGTACTCTTTCTTGACTTCGTTTTTCCTTCGTCACTGTCAAACTGAAGATCACACAGACAGACATTCACGCAGACACATACGCATGTGTGTGTGTACACGCATGTTTGCATGTGTGTGTATGTGCATGGGCGGGCCTAGAAAATTTTCCTAAGGGTGTGAACACATCCGAATTTAGATAAAAATGGCACGTTAAAAATAAAATTAATTGATGAAACCTAACCTAACATTTAACGTGACATTTTTGCATGTGCTATTTTACCGTTCCCCAACAAATCCATTTCTACCTTGTGTGTGTGTGTGTGTGTGTGTGTGTCTGACCAATATATAGTAGTAAAAATCACCTTTCCACAATTAATACACCGAAATGAAAAAAAACATACCTGCACACTTTTCGACCGTGTGTGATTATGCTATGGTTGTTTGGTCTTCTCTAGGGGCATGTCCCTTTGTACTTTGTCCTCTCATGCATGTTTGTGTATGTCTGTGTGTGTGTACTCACAGTTGTAGTTTACAGGAAATGAGCAGGGCTCAGGTTGTCCTGTTTCCATACCCACATTTATCTAACCTATGCTTGAACTGTGCTATACTGTTTGATTGAACTATTTCTTCACCCAGACGGTTGCATATATCTATACACCTACTTGGGAAACTGTACTTCTTTATATCCCTTAATACCCGGGTTTGCTGTAGACATTTATTGTGTCGCCTATGGTCCCTCGTACTCCAAACCACCCAATCCTTCCTATCCAATCGTTCCATACCAATACTGTGCTTAAAAACATTGATTAAATCCCCCCTTAACCTTCTCTTTTCTAGTGATGACAACCCAATTTTCTCTACAATACAATATCACAATAACACAATATCGTACAAGTAATCTGTTCTGCACAAATACAGGTGTGTTTGGGTGCGTGTATGTTTGCATACGTGTGTGTGTGTGTGTGTGTTTTAGTGGTCTGGTTGTGGATGGTTTTTGTTGGTTCAAAGATGCGTGTGCATACGCGCCGCGCAATCGTCTGTGAGACTTTTTGCCAAAGACCAAGGCACCAATGGTGGGCATATAGCCCTTTGGGAAGGTGTGTGTGCGCTTGTGTGTGTGGAAAGAGTGGAAGATGAGTGTGTACAATGTTCATCTCTACTCTGTCTTTTTTCATCTCAAGCAAAACCCACTGAATATACCTGCACCTGTATGTGTGTGTCTGTGTGTTTGTAACTCAACACATGCTCACACACACACACACACACACACACACACACACACACACACACACACACACACACACACACACACACACACACACACACACACACACACACACACACACACACACACACACACACACACACACACACACACACACACACACACACACACACACACACACACACGTACACACATACACGTTGACATAATCTCCCAGCTTAGCATGTTCATTAGGTGGAAAATTTTGACCATGTTCGTTCCTACGGGTTGAAACGATTTGTCCTATAGCTTCTGTATGTAAGCGCGCACAAACACACACACACAAACACACACACATTACATTACATTACATTACATTAAGACATTTATATCGCGCTTTTCACCCGAGGGTCTCAAAAGCGCTCACACACACACACACACACACACACACACACACACACTCAAGCACAAGAGTCATACACATACACAATCACGAACACACTCACTCACCTACATACACACACACACACACACACACACACAAAACAGACAAGTACATATACGCACAAACACAAACATACACTCACGTTTACATACTCCGAAACACAAAAATACACACGCACACACACATACATATTGAATATGATAGTACAGCAGACATACAGCACAGAAGACAACACAACATACAACACATTAAGACAACACAGCAAACATACAACGACATACACTCAGATTAACAAATCACAACACAATGGAGACACAAATACAAACCAGAAAAACACACACACAAAACACACACACACACACAACAGACAAGTACATATACGCACAAACACAAACATACACTCACGTTTACATACTCCGAAACACAAAAATACACACGCACACACACATACATATTGAATAAGATAGTACAGCAGACATACAGCACAGAAGACAACACAACATACAACACATTAAGACAACACAGCAAACATACAACGACATACACTCAGATTGACAAATCACAACACAATGGAGACACAAATACAAACCAGAAAACACATCATAACAGACACACAAAGACATACACTCAAACAAATAGACAGAGAACACAACACTACAGACACACAAACACAGATAACAGCTCAACACAACACACATACAGCATACAATGGAGAAACATACAGACACAAGAACGGAAAACACACGCATGAAGCACATACACATAGAAGACAGAATAAGGAAACAATCAGACCTTATATTCAGTACTAATATATACAATATTATTAAGACAGTAATAAGACTTAGTGAGAAAGAAATTTTTACTATGTTTTTTGAAAAGAGATAGAGATTTGATTGAGCGTATTGAGGGAGATAGCCTATTGTAGATACGAGGTCCTAAGATAGAGAAACAACGATTGTAGTGAGAATGCCTAGAAGGAAAGGATGGTTCAACTAGTAGAAAAGGATCGTTAGAAGACCTAAGAGAAAGAGATGAGGTTTTATAAGAGAGGAGGTCAAACAGATACGCAGGCTTACGAAGACGAAGAGCTGAATGAATAATTAAACAAATACGATACTCAACAAGAGCCTTAATGGGAAGTAACCTAAGTTTTTGTAAAGAAGAAGAAACATGAGAGCCCGAAGGAAGATTAAATATCATACGACATGCTTTATTA
The DNA here is from genome assembly GCA_916048095.2 of Sacculina carcini. Classification (NCBI taxonomy): domain Eukaryota; kingdom Metazoa; phylum Arthropoda; class Thecostraca; family Sacculinidae; genus Sacculina; species Sacculina carcini. The sequence goes on from OU696571.1 coordinate 12,434,270, forward strand.
ATAATAGATTGAAGTTTCCTAAGCTGGCGGTGGTTGAGAGATAGTAGAAGAGAACAGCAATACTGAACTTTGCTAAAGATGAATGAGTTGGCTAACTTAAAGGCAGCAGAGATAGTTATATATCTACGAATGGAATAGATACGCCTTAGTTGAAAGTTACAGCACCTGATAATGTCAGAGATGTGTGAATCAAAAGAAAGAGAGCTATCGAGAATGATACCAAGACTACGTACAGAGCAGGATAGAGGTATACTAAGAGAAGTAGTACTATTAGAAGATGGAAAGAGAATATACTTAGTCTTATCAGGATTAAGTTTGAGATGACGAGTGAACGCCCATCTTTCTATATCAGATAGGATGGTACTGACTGAAGAGTGAGAAATAGACTCAGACGAGAGAAGGATTTGAATGTCGTCAGCGAATATTTGGAAGGACACATCGTGACGACGAAGAACTTTCCCTACAGAGATAAGATACATATTGAAGAGGAGAGGACCTAAGACAGAGCCTTGAGGTACACCACAAGTTAGTGGGCAAGAGTCACTACAAGAATCAGCAGAGGTAGAAACAAACTGAAGTCTATCAGAAAGATAAGAGCAAAAGAAAGAGAGAGCTGTGTCGCTAATGCCTAAATCTAACAGAGTATCAATAAGAAGCAGATGATTAACAGTGTCAAATGCAGCAGAGAAGTCTAGTTGTATAAGTAGAACATCATTACCAGAGAGAGTAGATTTGAGAATAGAATCATAGAGAAAAATTAGAGAAGTTTCTGTAGAATGAAAGTGACGAAAGCCAGACTGCTCAGGAAGAAACAAATTGTTAGATTCAAGATATTCAGATATCTGTATGTAGGCAGCCATTTCAAGAACCTTAGACAGCCAAGGAATTCTAGAGATTGGTCGATAGTTAGAAAGCGTGTTAGCATCCAGATCAGATTTCTTAAGTATAGGGAGAATACTGGCAGTTTTAGATGCAAGAAATTCCCCAAGAGTGAAAGAAGCATTGATGAAATTAGATAAGAAAGGAAGGAGCAATTCAATGGAGTGAGGAATCCTGGAAAGATCAATGGGGTCGAGAGATGAAGAATGGATTTTAACATGCCTTAAAATAGTTCTACAGTCAGAAATGGTAACTAAAGTAAAAGAGTGAAAAACAGAGGAGGGTAAGGGCGGAGAGGATAATGGTAGAGCAGCAGGGAACAAGCAGCGAATCTTATCGATTTTAGACTGGAAGAAATTCATAAATATAGAAGGTAACTGATTAGAGGCTAAATCTGGGAAAACAAGACTTCGGGAATTACCTAAAAGACTGTCAAAAAGCTTCCAAAGTTTCTTAGAATTGAGACAGGAAGAAATTTTAGAATTATAGTAAGATTTTTTGGCGGAATCACAAAGAAGATGATGATGACGGCGGGCAGAACAGAAATATTGCCACGAAGAGTCAGTCCTGAGACGACGCCATTGGCGTTCAAGACGACGCAGGGAGGTTTTTGAATTTTTAATATCAGAGTTAAACCAAGGACAGCGAGTATTAGTGGAACGGAAGACTTTAACAGGAATAAAGGTTGATTTGAGAGAATCGAGGGATGAGTTAAAGTATCCTAAGAGAGAATTAGGTGGTATATGAACGAAATATTCAGTAGCGAAAGACAAATGCATATTGACATAAAGAGAGTCCAAATCAGCGTTACGATAATCCGAGAAACTAATAAGTTTGGGAGATTTGTAAGTGATAGGGAGGCGGGCAGAAAATTCAACTAATGAATGATCAGAAATGAAGGAATCAATAGGAAAAACAGTGAGATCTCTAATAAGAATAGTAGAATCGGAGAAAGAAAGGAGGAGATCAAGTGTGTGACCGTGAACATGAGTAGGGCAGCATATATGATTACGAAGACCTAGTGAATCGATTAATTGTAAAAACATAGAAGAACAAGACTTGAGATGGGGCGCATCAACCCAAAGGTTGAAGTCACCACAAATCACTATCCTAGAAGAGAAAATTGGAAGAAGTGTGTCTATAAGAGAAGAAAACTCATCAAGAAAAATTGAGGAAGAGAAAGAATTAAGACGGTAAATGTTGACAATACATACAGGCAGAGTAGTTTTACCTATTACTTTACAACAGATGTATTCAAATGACTTAATAGGAATTTCTACATTACATAGATAGGCATTAATGATGCTAGAATTATAGACAAAAGAAACACCACCGCCAGAGCACTTAGTAGAATTAGTGACATTCAAAGGGCGACATTTATGAAAAGCTGAGTAACCAGCAGGAAGAGAGCGGTCAAAGGAGGATATTTCAGCAACAGAGAGCCACGATTCAATAACCAGAAAAATATCATACTTAGGAAGGATGGACGCAAAAAGTGATATTTTAGACCTAATAGACCTAAAATTCAAGAAAGCACATTTTAATAAACCAATTGCATTAATACATTTAGAACGAGGATTAATAGAAAATGAATCAGAGAGAGAAGAAAGACACTTATCAGCGGATGAATTGCTGATTGAAGGAAGCAGAACTGAAGATCCAGCATCTCTTTCCGAAGTCGACTGCTGAGCACAATCAGTCAGGCCGGAGGTCACATCTAGTTTTCCGAGTTGGAATCCTCGATGGTCTGAGTGCGGCTGATCAGATGAGTCCTCGATGATGTGAAGCAAGGACACGACGGGTCGAATGACGTGTGGCCGACGTTCGCACGACCCGCACGTGCACAGTTGATACACTTGCGGGCATTCTTCGCCGGGCACGATTTGGTAGTGTGCTTTCCAGCACACCACCCACAAGTGGCCTCCTGGGCTCTACACTTGTCAGACTTATGGCCATGTCGCTGACATTTGATGCAGCGCGTGACCCAGAAGCGATCGTATACCAGGCATCTGCTGTCACCCAAGTAGACGAATCCGGACTTCATGATGATGTCACGGATTGTAGGGGAGACAGCCACAACAACTGTTTTGGTGTGCTCCGACGACTTCTTTGAAAACAGCACACGGAAATCAGCTGCGCGGTTGATTGCAGCTTTGACCTGGCTGTTTTTTCTGCTGACAAATTCGGTGATGTTGTCGTTGGCAATATCAGAGCAGACACACACACACACACACACACACACACACACACACACACACACACACACACACACACACACACACACACACACACACACACACACACACACACAAGCACATACACACACACACACATGAACATGAACTTACACGCCATAATCTACTCGCTCGTGTGTGTCTGTGTTTGTCTGTCTGTGTATGTGTTGTGTGTGTGTGTGTGTGCTTGTGTGTCAATGGCGGATCCAGAGGGGGTATTCAGGAGGCTTAAGCTCCCCCCCCCTAAAAAAATGTTTCCATCAACTCCACATAACCAAGATGGTCACTAAAAGTGTCCAAGAAAAATATATTTCTGTAGAATTTGTTGATATAAGTATTATCGCAAATTCTATTCGTTCATTTGTGTGTGTGTGTTTGTGTGTAAATGCATGTATATAACCTTCACATACTGCCTAGTCACTCATACATAATTCAGCCCCCCTTAGAATTGTATTCTGGGTCCGCTGTGTGTGTCTGTGTGTTTGCGAGAATCGGTATGCAGCGGGATTATATGCTGAATCGTGTAGTGGTGTATTTTTGCCTACGCCAGCAAAATCTATTGGTTACAACCCCCACTTCTCCCCTCCCCACAATTTTTCCTCTGCCCATCCCCCCACTGAAGCTAATCATCCCCTCATAACTTCCCCTCACAGACACACAAGCACACACGCACACATACACAATCTCAACACACCTGGACCTGGTGTTCACTTAACCGCCAATTATGCTTAATGTTTGTGTGTGTATGTGTATGTATGTGTGTGTGTGTGTATGTTGATGACAAGCTGACAAAGACGTGGACAAGCCTGTATTATCGCTCTTGCCACTCTTTCCTTCCTCTATTTCTCTCTCTTTCTCTCGGTGTCTGAAATTCTGTCTCTCTCTCTATCGTGTTTGTGTGTGTGTGTGTGTGTGTGTGTGTGTGTGTGACCATCGTGTTTGGGCTAGGATTTTTGTGCTTGGTATCATTATTGGCCCAGACCGATATACACACATACACACGCACACACATACGTGAGCTTACATGGGTATTAAGTTTGGTATGCGTGGGTTTTATGTGTACATTTGTTTTGTAAGCATTTGTTTAGTGTGTGTGTGTGTGTGTGTGTGGTGGGTTTTTTAATGGAAACTATTTTTTGCCACATATACAAGGTTAGTAGGATAATTTTGGCGCATGAATTTTGTGTAATAATTTGTTTGTCAAGTTATTAACTTTTGGCTCAAATAATTGCCGATTTGTGGTGTGTGCGCGCGTATTATTTTTGAAACTTTTAATATGTTTTAATATTATTATTATTATTCAGATGCTTAATTAAATTAGAGGAGCGTAAACATTATAAATTGCATAACTGTAATATCCATGCATCTTGATCATCAACAGACACAAAGCTACAGAGAAGAGAAATAATATTAGTCAATAAAAGCACACCCACACATACACACACATACGCACACAAAATTGACAATTATCTGGGATCAAATCGAAACACAAATTAAATGTGTCATTTTTTAATAGAATAAATGTTTAATTATTGTGTTGTGGGATGTGGCTCGTGTATTTGATTTCTCACGATTTTGTCATTAAATATTTCTCATCTGGTCGACTCAAGAATTTATGTTTTTTTTCCTGCGGTTCGACTTCAGTCGTTCAATTTCAAATTATCTCTGTATGTATGTCTCTCTGTGTGTGTGTGTGCTTGTGTGTGTGTTACGAGTGTAGAACATCTCAATTGACACATACACACACACACACACACACACACACACACAGAGGGTTTTTCTGCGTTCAATTTGAGCTTGTATGTATGTGTGTCATGTTATGCGTGTGTGCGTATCTTGCTGAGAACATTAGGGGCGGTCCACGATGTATGTATGTGTGTGTGTATGTGAGTGCGTGGGTGGTTGTGTTGAAAGCATGGAGTCATTTATGTGTGTGTGTGCGTGAGTGTATGATTGCTGTCATTATCGGCAGGTTGATGTTTAATGACTCCTCTATTAGTGCGTTTTGTATGTGGTCATCGCTTCATTTCAGTTCGACGTTCCATTCTTTATTTTGGCCAACATTTCGCTTCGTCATGCCTCTCAATTTTGGAGTGCTCCGGTGCGGTAGTGTACCTTTCTCAGTGGGCGGGCGAACATATTTGGCTCCAACAGACAGACACACACACACACAAACACGAAATGAGTATTATATTAAGGTGCTTTTCTTGACTAAACTCGTATTTCTCAAACTCTCTATATATATATCTCTTTTGGGTGCTTTTGGTACGTGGGGCCACTTGACTAACTTGTAATTAATCTAAAACTACATTACTGGCAAATATATGCACTAGGAAACATTGCGGAGTACACATAGTAAGAACTCAAAGACTATTCTGGGATCCGAGACGTCCACGATATCCAGGACACCATCAGGAGTTCGGAGATCTCTCCCATCAAGATGTTTCTTCTCGAAGAGAAGTTCATGACTTGTGTTTGCGGCTTCATTGGAGTTCGAGAGTGCCTCTACCAGTTGGTAATCCACGAGAGACGTTTTGCCAAGCACTGCTCGTAGGGTCACGTCTGAATCTGACGAGAAACTTAATGACCCACCAATCTGCCGACGCAGGAACTAACCTTGGTCCTTCCTCCTATCTCTCTTCCTTTTCCAATCTCGCTCCATTCTCTCTCTATCTCTCTTCTATCTTGGTCGTTTTGTGTAGAACAAGCAGTCACTGATTGATGTCGCGTCTGTCAACCATTCTTGTGGGAATAGCACAGCTATATTCTCCTTCTCCTCTTTCTTTGCCCCTCTCCAGTGCTTTCTTTGTCCCTCTCCACCACTTTCTGGTTTCGTTTGCTCGCTCTACGCCATCGGTGAGCTGAGGGCGATGCCGCCTGGGACCATATCTGCTCCCCTCTTCGAGTGACCAAGAACTACAGCTGAGAAGATTGCGCGACTAAATTTAAGTTGACATTTTGCTCAGATAACGGAGTTTACCGTTCTACTCACTCCAGTACATACACTGGTTTTTCTTGCTGAGGTAATCGATTTTGACTGTTGACATGTGTCTTTTCCCTCTTTCGCTTTGACGAAAATATGGGTCCTTTTTTGCTGAACGTTGTGTTCAAGCGTTTTCTTCGCTCGTTATGAATCGTTTTGCGCTTAAATCAATACGGTTTGATTAGTTGGTTTGGAGTTTGATTCTCCCATCTTTCATCGCTTTCAAATGATACTCTCTCCAGAAGTTTTACATTGCGAAGTATTTTATTTTGCAAATTTCTGAACGCTAGCATATTGTATATGACTTGTGAATCAAGTACCTCTTAATTTCGAAAAACATGAATCTTTTTCCAAGCACATGATAACGATATATCAGGGTATATTCGATTTGCAACTACAAAAGTAGGAACTTCAGAAGTATATGAATCGAACACGGGTTCAGAAGTGCGGCATTCATGATTGTTTATCAGTTAATTGCGGTGCTGTTTTCTTCCGCTCTAGCGTGGAATTTTTTTTGTTACAATCTCTTTTGTTCCTTGACATTTCGAAATGGAATGTGATATAGCACTATTGTACAATATTTTCGTGCGTCTGAACAAATTACGCTGTAAATGAATGCCTGTGCCTCTGTGCCATGAACGACAACATCTGCATTCACTTCTGGATTTACTTCATGAGCACTTTGAAGCATTTCCGAAGTACATCCGAAGTTGTGAATCGAACACACCCTCATTGTGTGACCACGAATAGGACCTCATTTTGGGTGGCACTTTTAACATATGCCATGTTGTCGTAGCACAGTGTGTACTGTACCATGTACCGTGTACCGTGTTGTGATGTGCTTGTTTGCCGTCGATGAGCCAGTGAGTGTCTTCTTCCAATAGTCTTTCTCCGGTTACAACACGTCGTAAATAGCCCTGTCCAACGTTTACTTCACATGCACCCATGTGTGTGGGTGTGTTTGTGTGTCCTTAACGTGTGTGTGTGTGTGTGTGGTAGTGTGTCCTTAACGTGTGTGTGTGTGTGGTAGTGTGTCCGTGTGTGTGTGTGTGTGTGTCGTTAACAAACGTTCTAAATGCACTCACTAGCTTCTACGTCTTTGTTCCCAGTGTTCACTGTGACATCAAGATGTTGTTCCTCTTTCTATCTGTTCCTCTCTCGTCCGATCTCGTTTTCTTCTGGTCCTCTCACCGTATAGACGTGGGAAAATTGTAGATGTGGTTTGGATGTTCTGAAACCCCCCAAAACACACCAAGTCTCTCTGACCTCCCAAAAGTCCTGGTCATGAACATAACGAGTGTAGTTCCTCATGTTTCGCGAAACCCCCGCATCTCTTCCTTAGCCCCCCAACGGAGAAATCTTGGCACCGCCATTGGTCTATATCGTGATCTATTTTTTCACCCGAGCTTTTTTTGCCCACAGATTTATGCATGCAATACAAGAGCAGATCCATACATTTTCATAGGCGACAGGCGAGAGGTTAATATATCTTGCATCTGCATTAGTGTCCGTACTGTCAACATGCAACAGTCAACTTCGATTCTTCTAGAGATACCTTCATTCGTAGTACAAAATAAGTTCTTTTTGTTTCGCGAGGAATATGGTGAAATTTTGCTTAATCTTGCCTAATTTGTCGTCAGCTCTTGTTCGTTTGAGGAGGGGGGTAAAACCCGAGGACCCCCGTTTTCCTTTTCTGCACTCGTCCATTGCAGAATGTTGCATCGCGTGATCTATGGTGTGTGTTATCCGGAACGTGTGCGTGTCAGCAATGATGTTTTTGCATCCAGTGTCTATCTTATCTGTGCTGCTGCATTCCATCTGATTTGTTTTTCGTATTCCTGAAAATTGTCATTCGACACATACGAGTGTATGTGTGTATGTGTGTGTGTGTGCTGGTTTTCACTACAATTTCAAACTATATATATATTTATATATATACAAGTGTACATGTATATACACACACATACACACACACACACACACACTTGTATGCACGTACTAGGACTTTGTGTGTGTGTGTATGTGTGTGTGTGTGTGTGTGTATGTGTATGTGTGTGTGTGTGTGTGTGTGTGTATGACAACCGTTGGCGCACGTTGTGTGTGTGTAATCTAGCGAAACCAAATCCAATCCAATCCAATCCCTCGTGTAGAGTTTCTTGTCTGCGCGAGGAATTTCTTGTGCGTACGGCAATAATCTCTCTCTGTGAAATTCCTCTGCGATTCATGTACAATTTGTCACACGGGGTAGCACAGCGATTTCAATTGATCGCATACTTTGTGTGTGTGTGTGTATGTGTGTGTGTGTGTGTTTGTGTGTGTTTGTATGTGTGTGTGTGAGGGAAGATTTAGCTAGGGAATTTGCTATACCGTTGGTTGTGGGCATTTCGCGTTTCGGTAGCGTTTGTTTGGCTCGTTGGTGGAATATGTCTGAAATTAAACCAAACTAACACACACACACACACACACACACACGGTATTTTTACGAAAATCCCTTTAATCCGAAATCAATTACGATGCTGCAAAAATGTTTAGCAAAGCATTCCCGTCTTAATTGTTATACCATTTTAATTTGTATTGTAATTTAAATTTAAATTTGTACCAAATTGATTTTTTCCCTCTCACATATTTGAATGAAAAATGTAACTTTGTGATAGCAATATATAATAGTACTAATATACTACTACATTGACACTCACAAACATACACACACACACACTGACACTCACACAGACATATTATATCATACAAGTACGTGTGTGTGTGTGTGTTTGATTGCTTGAACATTATATTATAAAGGTCAATGAACTCGTATCACGTTTCATTCATCCAGTTCGGGTCATCTCATGGTATGTGTGTGTGTTCGTCTCTTTGTATGCGTGTCTGTGTGTTTGTGTGTGTGTTTGTCTGTGTATAGAGCATTTTCATAGGCAACTTATTTATGCCGTTTTTGAAATAAACGAATTGAATTATCAGTTGTATTTGTGTAAGGCTTTTTTCTTAAGCTTCCCGCGTTTTTTGTTCTGTCATTTTGAACTCGACACACATACACACACACACACACACACACACACACACACACACACACACACACACACACACACACACACACACACACACACACACACACACACGTACATGTATGAGCACACACACATACACATACGTTCAGTGGAAGTATTCTTGTAAGTCATTCAGATGAGTGTGTATGTCTGTCTGCCTGTCGGTTGATTGCCAGCTGCTCTCCATGTTCGTTACACACACACACACACACAGACATACACACACACATACATACATAGACATACATACATACATACATACATACACATACACACACACACACACACAGATACACACACACACACACACACACACATATACACATACACACAGAGAGACATACTTGGTGGTACACACAAACTCACACACACACATACATAGACATACATAGACACAGACACACACACACACACACACACACACACACACACACACAGGCAAGAATACTTCCTGGGTGGTCTGTGGTGTGGTACGTGTAGCGGTTGGATTATTGTCTCGCTATCTCATTCATTCCTCTCCCTTATTTGCTCTTTCTTATCCTCTCTCCCTCCACTCTTTCTTTTGGCATGTCTTTCTTACTTCATTCTCTGTTCTCTTTCGCTCTTTCTCTATATATTTTGCTCTATCCACAGCATGGCTACTGGCTTGTATGTTTGTGTAGGTATGTTTGTATGTGTGTGTGTGTGTCATGATTTTGCTCATTTTCCCGCTTTTTCTAATTCTTCTACTAACTTGGTGTCGTTTGTACTCGCATCTCTGTCGGTGTGTATGTCTGTGTGTATGTCTGCGTGTGTGTGTGTGTGTAAGAGTGTGTGAGTGTATGTGTGTGGTCTATTCTCTTCGACATCCAGAATTACAGCCCTGTTATTTCGTTTCCGGGCGTTTTCGTTAGGCAGTTTTGTAATCAGAACATCTCCGAAAGCAATTAGCATAAATCAACAGATTATTTTGTAATATGCAAGTGAGACATATATATTAAAATAAGTATTAAAGGTTAACATATAACATATA
>OU696571.1:12449436-12561936 GCA_916048095.2 Sacculina carcini
CACACACACACACACACACACACTTGCGAATGTACTTGTTCAAGTGCTTGGTGAATTGTTCCGTGTGTGTGTGTGTTTGTGTATTATTTGTGAGTTTGACGATTTTGACATTTTGCAAAGACTTGTCAGTTACCAATGTTTATATTACACAAAATTCCCCCTCTCTCTCTCTCTCTGTGTTTGAGTGAGTGTATCTGTCTCGTAGATGGAAAATGAAGATGAGATGGCTCATTAAGAAGAAGTGGGCAATCAGAGAAAAAACGTTAAGAACCTATATTGCTCTATGCTATATTGTTCTACTTTCTTATATTTGATACCAACTTATTCGTGTGTGTGTGTGTGTGTGTAGCTATCGGGGTGCATTTTGTGGAGGATCCCGTGTCAGTGGTGGTTAAACCAGGAGATCGTGCGGTTCTCACATGCTCTACCAACATCAAAGTCGATCATCTCAGGTGCTCTCACCCTCTCTCTTTCTCTCTTGATAACTTGCCCTCTCTCTCTCACTGACACACACTGTTTATTCAACACTAGCAAATAATTGTCCACTGCAGTTTGATGTCACACACACACACACACACAGAAAGGTTGATGACACAAAACATAAGTCACTTGTGGAAAATTGCTGGCTAAATTTTCACTGTGTTAATACAGTGAGTACAATAGTGACTTTCTCATCAATTCACCTAGCATGTGTGTGTGTATGTGTGTCGGTGTTTTTTGTTTCCTTTTTTCGCCGGTTAGGTGGCAGCACGAGTGGCGTACACTGGAACCAGGACGGGATCCGCGCGCCACCGTGGAACCGGGAAGACTTGTGGTTCACGTAGCGCAAGATCCGAATATCTATCAGAAACAGATCGGCCTATATCGGGTGTGTTTTATTTGCTTTAGGATGCCAGTGGTTCTCAAACTTATTCAGTGTTGGCGCCATTTTTTCATTCTTTTTTCATTTTTTCATTCATTTTTTGCATTCTTGATAACTATATGATTTAAAAGCTAAACATACAAGCGACGTAATTATTTTTATAATTATAATTATTGTTATAATTAATTATTATTATTGTAATTATTTATTTTCTTTAGCAGTGGTTTACAACCTTCTTCAGCTTGTTACCCAATTTAGCATCCCATATTAAGCATGCTACCCCTTTGTTACTGTACATGTTACTGTAAGCATTCACACACACTGGAAGAAACGATCGCTAAAGAGCAAACGACGTATACAGGGATAAAGTACAATTATGCCAGATCAAATATAGATGGGCTTAAAAGATACTTCGCGGGCATTGATTGGAGTGACCTATTGGAAGCCGAAAACATACAAGAGAAGTACACTATTTTCAAGCATGTATATACCACTGGAGTTGAGCAATTCGTGCCTGTCATTAAGCAGAGACTGGAATACAAAAAATCCTGGTTCAACAAGGCATGCAACAATGCTAGGAATATAAAAGAAAAAGCCTGGAACAAAATGAGAAAGAGAAATACGGAAGAAACCCGTAAGAAGTACAGAATCGCGAGGAATGAGTATGTATATTTACGACGGCAAGAACAAATGAAGTATGAGAAAGATATCCTGAACAAGTGTCACAAAGAACCGAAATTGTTCTACAAGTATATAAACAGCAAGCTCAAGCGGAAAGTCGGAATTGATGAATTCCTCACAGAAGATGGATTATGTGACGATGCCAAGAAAATGAGCGAAATATTGAACAAACAGTTCCAAGATGTTTTCACCAACGAATCTGAGTTCACATGGAAAAATGTACCATCCAAGACACCACCATTGAAAAGAGTACGATTGGTCAAGAGTGATATACTGCGAAGGCTAAGTGAATTGGATGGCAGGAAATCAGCTGGGCCAGATGGAATATCAGGAATGATATTGAAAGTGTGCAGAGAGCAATTAATCGAGCCTATTTACAACATATTTGAAAGTAGTTTAAATACAGGCAAAGTTCCCAACGATTGGAAGCAAGCATGGATTGCACCAATATTCAAAAGTGGTGCAAAGAATGATCCAAGGAACTATAGACCCATATCATTGACATGTGTACTCTGCAAGATATGTGAGGGCATTATAAGTAAGGAATGGGTGGACTATCTGGAAAAACACAAAATTGTGTCTGAAAAACAGTATGGCTTCAGAAGAAAACTGTCGTGTCAAACGAACTTGTTGGACTTTTACTCAAAAGTCACTGACAACCTGCAAGAAAGGGATGGATGGGTGGATTGCATCTACCTAGACATGAAAAAGGCCTTCGACAAGGTACCAAGAACTAGGTTGCTATGGAAACTGAAGTATGTTGGAGGTATTGAGGGAAGGTTGCACGAGTGGATGGAGGACTATCTGACTGACAGGACGATGTGCACGAGTGTGAGAGGCGTAAGATCAGCATGGGGAAAAGTTAGTAGCGGTGTGCCACAGGGGTCGGTATTGGGCCCAACTATGTTTTTGATTTATATAAATGATATATTTGAAGGTGTAGAGAATTATATGAGTCTATTCGCTGACGATGCAAAATTGATGAAGAACGTGAGATCCAAGGAAGACTGCAAACTGCTGCAAAAGGACCTAGACCAAATTCATCAATGGAGTATAGACTGGAACATGGAATTCAATCATACGAAATGCCATCACATGAAACTCGGAAAGAGTAAATATCGCCCGAGCTACGAGTATAACATAGGAGGACATTTAATAGAAGAGGTGGATGAAGAAAAGGACCTGGGTATAATTTTTCAGAATAATTTATCATGTGGACGACATATAGGCAAAGTAGTAAGTATGGCGTATCAAACAATAGCGCAAATTAGAACAGTATTTAATTATTTAGACTGCGAAACACTACAAAAAGTTATGGTTGCTATAATAAGACCCAAGTTGGAGTATGCTGAACCTGTGTGGACGCCATACAAAAAGAAAGATATAGCAAAATTAGAGAAGGTTCAAAAAATATTTTCGAAAATGATTCCGGAACTAGAGAAATTACCATATGAAGATAGACTAAAAAGACTTGGCTTGAAGACACTGCAGGAACGGAGGGAGAGAGGAGATTTAATTGCCGTTTTCAAGTATTTAAATGAGTATGACACAGGATTTGACATTTCGGAATACAAACAAAAAGAAGGAAGACGAGGACACAACAGGAAACTAAAGAAAACCAGATGCCGCAGCGACTTGAGGAAATATGGCTTCCCGTTTAGGTGCATTACCAAATGGAATTCTTTGAGCAATGATGTTGTGGCAGCCTCAACCATTAGTTCCTTTAAGTCGTTGTTGGACAAATGTGGCAATTGAGACGGGACAGCTCGAGCCATGCTCATCTCCCGTAAATTCAACTCGGTGAGAACACACGCGTGCACACACAACTATATATAACACGCCATATGAGCAATACAATATCCACACAATGCAAACAATAAACATAATATGCTAAGTTAACATTAATCCCAATACAAGGTACCGCAATGTTTTCTTGAATTTCAGAATTCTTAGCATTTTCCTGTCACCCCTACATTACCCCCGAACAATTGCTAAATTACCCCCAGGGGGTAATTTACCCCCAGGTTGGGAACCACTGGCTTTAGGATGCCAGTGGTTCTCAAACATATTTTGTGTTGGCGCCATTCTGCCGCTATTCTTGATAACTGTATACTAATATGATGATATGAATATGATAATATGATGTAAAAGCTAAATATACAAACGACGTAATTATTTTTCTAGTCAATACTAATTCATACGGCTTTTATATTGCTTTAAATTTCCTTTAGTTTTTTCCCAGGTAAAACTAACATAAAGCTAAATATATTTTTTGCTAAATTTTATCACAGGAAACATTGTACCCTCTAGAAACCAGTCTTACACCCCTAGGGGGTGCGATTACCCCCTGGCAAGAACCCATGCTCTAGGGAGCAGTGCTTTGTTTCACATGGGGTTAAATTTACCCCTTACCCGCTAGGGGTCTACACAAACACACCATACGCGCCAAATAATTAACTTGATTAATTCGATAAATTTTCCTAAGGTAACTTACCATGTGTCTGTGTGTGTGTGTATGTATGTGATCTAGTCAGCTTATGTGTATGTATGTATATGTCTGTCTGCGTGTGTGTTGATATGTATGTATATATATATATATGTTTTTGTGTCTGTGCGTATGTGTGCGTGTCTGTTTTGTAATTGTGTCAGTATCTGTGCGTATGTGTGTATGTGTGTGTATGTGTGAGGGAGAGAGCGTGTGTGTATGTGTGTGAGCACTTTTGAGACCTTGGGGGGTGTTGTATTCTGCTCTGTAATCATGTAAAATCATGTAAAGTATCGATGTTAAATATATTATGTTGCCTCATATCAGTAATTATTGTGTAACCCATCATGGCGCTTCTCATATTATATGCGGCGTGCTGTATTTAGTTGTGTATTCGTTGCTGTGTTTTTAGAACAATAAGGCTTCAGTTTGAAAGGAATGATTCATTACAGGGTGAAAAGCGCGATATAAATGTCTTAATGTAATGTGTGTGTCTGTCTGTGTGTGTATGTGTGTCTGTCTGTATGTGTTTGGATGCATTTGCCAGTGTATGGCTTGGGTGGTGCCTATTGGTGTGACGTCATTGGCGGCGCGCCTATCAGTGGCCAGTTTACAAAACGCCACCGATGACGTCAGCGATGACGTAAGCGATGACGTCAACACCACAATGGTGGCGCCCCCTGGTGGTAGTGTTTTGATTCACTGTGCTTTGGCGCGAAGTATTCCTCCAGCTAAAGTCACCTTCTATCGTGATGGACGAGCTGTTCAGCCCCACGGAGGTATCATTGCAATTGCATCATTGCAATAATTGTTAGCTAGACTAGTCTTACATGCAAGCTGTTGTTTTATTGTATAGTTTTCGATTATTATATTTTATTCTTATTTTCTTTTTTTAAGTAATAAATTTTCAATAGATTTTATCTGTATAACTATAAAACGATGATGCCAAATTCTTTAGAACTGATGCCATTTTCTTCACGTAATTTCGACCATTATTCACAAATGTAAATGTTTGCACGAAAAACCAGATGTGGATTGCAAATATATTGTTTGAATTGAATTGCATCATTGTGACTCATCATACTCACATGTCTCATTGTGTCTCATCATACTCATGTCTCATTGTGTCTCATCATACTCATGTCTCATTGTGTCTCATCATACTCATGTCTCATTTTGACTCATCATACTCATGTCTCATTATGTCTCATCACACTCACATGTCTCATTGTGTCTCATCATACTCATGACTCATTGTGACTCATCATACTAATGTCTCATTGTGACTCATCATACTCATGTCTCATTGTGACTCATCATACTCATGTCTCATTGTGACTCATCACACTCATGTCTCATTGTGACTCATCACACTCATGTCTCATTGTGACTTACTCATGAGCTTAGAGCTCGTTTACAACTCATTTATGAGGTTTAAACTCATTTTTGGCTCATTATGAGTCATTCATGACTCATTATGACTTACTCATGACTCATTTATGAGTTTTTGACTAATTTTTGACTCAGTATAACTTGTCTACGCCTCACTCATAACTCACTTATGACTCAGCAAATGACACACGCGGATTTATTTACTTTTTTTTACAAGCACAATAGATAATCTTATGCTTCTGTGTTTATGTTTATGTGTCTATGGGATGGGATGGGATGGGAGAACAGACAATGTGGTGTAAAACTCGTTCGTTTCTTATGTACGACCAGAATGCAGCATACACAAATACACAAATACACACACACACACACACACACACACACACACACACACACACACACACACACACACACACAAACACGAATATACACACTTACACACTCATACATACACATACACATACGAAAAAACACACTTACACACACACACGCACATAAACACACAACACAAACACACACGTGCATACAAACCCACACATACAAGCACACAGACACACACTCACAATGTATACACACACACACACACACACAAACACACACACACACACACAAACTTTATTGTGTACTTTATATGTTTTCTTTATTGTGTACATGTTATGATTTGTGGCATATATATTTACTTTACTTTACTTTACAAACGCAAATATACACACTTACACATAATGTACTTGCTTTTATTACTTACAAGCACATTAAGTAATCGTATGCTTATTGGTTTGTGTCTATGGGATTGGTGGGAGAAACAGACACATATGCATACAAATCCACACATACAAGCACGCAGACACACACACACAATGTACACACACACACACATACACATACACATACGAAAAAACACACTTTCACACACGCACACGCAGATAAACACACAACACAAACACACACATGCATACAAACCCACACTTACAAGCACACACACACACACACACACGAATATACACATTTACACATAATGTACTTGCTTTTATTACTTACAAGCACATTAAGTAATCGTATGCTTATTTGTTTGTGTTTATGTGTCTATGGAATGGGATGGGATGGGTGGAACACACACACATGCATACAAAACCACACATACAAGCACGCAGACACACACACACACACAATGTATACACACACGCACACACACACACACACACACATGCACATACGAAAAAACACATTTACACATGTACACACAAACACAAACGTACATACAAACCCACACATACAAGCACACACACACACACACACACACACACGAATATATACACTTACAAATAATGTACTTGCTTTTATTACTTACAAGCACACTAAGTAATCGTATGCTTATTTGTTTGTGTCTATGGCATTGTTGGGAGAAACAGACACACATGCATACACAACCACACATACAAGCACGCAGACACACACACACACACACACACACAATGTATACACACACGCACATACACATACACACACACATGCACATACGAAAAAACACATTTACACATGCACACACATACACAAACATGCATACAAACCCACACATACAAGCACGCAGACACACACACACACACACACACGAATATACACACTTACAAATAATGTACTTGCTTTTATTACTTACAAGAACATTAAGTAATCGTATGCTTATTTGTTTGTGTTTATGTGTCTATGGGATTGGTGGGATTGGTGGGAGAATAGACAGTGTGATTTCCACGGGGACAGGTCGGCTTTTGCTGTCCGATCTTAGCGCCGATGCGCATGACGGATTCTACACTTGTTCCTCTGTTAACCCCGTCACTGGGGCTAGCGCACTGGGGACGCCTTTGCGCGGAACTCAGTTGTTTGTGCGACGGCCGCCAGGTGGCGCTGTCAGAGCTCCGTCGTTCACCACCAGACCTCTGGCCGTCTATCGAGCCACTCTCAACCAATCACTCAGGTAGCATAGTGGAACACCTGTGTGTGTGTGTATGTGTAAGTGTGTGTGTGTTATTTGTGTGTGTGTGTTATTTGTATGTGTGTGTGTGTGTTATTTGTGTGTGTGTGTCTGTGTGTGTGTATATGAGTGTGTGTGTATAT
Organism: Sacculina carcini; assembly: GCA_916048095.2. Taxonomy (NCBI): domain Eukaryota; kingdom Metazoa; phylum Arthropoda; class Thecostraca; family Sacculinidae; genus Sacculina; species Sacculina carcini. The sequence goes on from OU696571.1 coordinate 12,456,966, forward strand.
ATGTGTGTGTGTGTGTATGTGTGTTATTTGTTTGTGTCTCTGTGTGTGTTATATGTGTCTCTGTGTGTGTGTGTGTGTTATTTGTGTGTATTTTTGTGCTATTTTGTGTGTTATGTGTGTGTGTGTGTTATTTGTGTGTGTGTATGTGTGTTATTTGTGTGTGTATGTGTGTTTATTTGTGTGTGTGTGTATGTGTGTTATGTGTGTGTGTGTGTGTTATTTGTGCATGTTTGTTATTTGTGCGTTATTTGTGTGTTATCTGTGTTGGTGTGGGATAGTGAAGCATGTGTGTGTGTGTGTTATTTGTGCTGGTGTTGGATAGTTAAGCATGTGTGTGTGTGTGTGTGTTATTTGTGTGTATTTGTGTTGGCGTGGGATAGTGAAGCATGTGTGTGAATGAATATATATATATATATATATATATGTGTTATTGTTTGTGTGTTATTTGTGTGTGTTATTTGTGTGTGTATGTGTGTGTTATTTGTGTGTGTATATGTCTGTGTGTCTTATTTGGGTTTATGTGTGTGTCTTTGTTTGTGGGTGTGTTATTTGTGTGTGTGTGTGTGCTTGTGAGTGTGTTATTTGTGTGTATGTGTGTTTGTCGCAATAAGTTAGTAAAATAGTTCGTATAGTTAGGCCTTATTCAACACATGATCTAAAACCAATATTTGAGCTTGTTTTTCACAGGTAATATGAATATACTTATCGTGGCTTCATTTGAATAATTGCAAAAATACGACAATACTAGAAATTATCTCTAGAAATTACGGATTTATTTGGATTTATTTCTTGTGGTTTAATTTCATTTTGTTCGTATTTCTCACTTTCTCTCGGTTCTAGTTTGGAGTGTGTTTGCGACGGATGGCCTGTGCCTGTTATATCATGGCGTCGTATCGACGGCGGCCCATGGTCTGCCCGGCGCTATTTGCGTAGCGCCGCCCTGCTACACTTGCGCCATCTGATGGCCGGCGATGATAACGCTCAGTTTGAATGCGCCGCCAGAAATGAATTGGGCGCGGTTTTTGCGCGCACCAAAGTTCGCCTGCTTGGTAAGAGATATGTGTCCTCTCTCACACACACACACACACACACACACACACACACACACACACACACACACACACACACACACACACACACACACACACACACACACACACACACACACACACACACACACACACACACACACACACACACACACACACACACACACACACACACACACACACACACACACACACACACACACACACACACACACACACACACACACACACACACACACACACTCTCTCTCTCTCTCTCGTTTTCTCTCTCTAGCTTGCTGTCTTTATACCGTAAAAGCTCAATTTAATCGGTATGTTGTTCTATTGTTCAAACCTTCCCCCCCCCTCTCGTTCGTAGTGTGATTTAGTAAAATTAGGAAAAGATGCGGTAAATTTTAATGATGGAAAAATAATCAGGTAACGTATGTATATTTATTTAACAAAAGACACAAATACAGATACAAAATACAAACAGACAGAAACAAACAGATACAAAATTTTCACTGATAAAAATCATTCAGAAATAGCTATTGCCAAAAAGACAATAATTAACTAATGCTAGATTTAATTAAATGTGTGGTTCAATTAGAGGTTTTGCGGTCTATTTGGATAATGGTTTGTTTACAACTTCAGAAGTAGGAACTTCCGAAGTGCACATGAATCGAACACGGGTTCAGAAGTGCGGCATTCATTATTGCTTATCAGTTAATTACCAAGTGTTGTTTGTTATTATGTTCACGTGCTAATATTTTTGCTTACGTTTTGCTTTGTTCCTTAATATTTCAAAATGGAGTTCTGAACAAATTTCTCTCAAAACAATCGCCCGTAAGACAAACACAAACGAAATGAATATCTGTTGTGCGTCATGAATGACAACTTCTCATTCACTTCTGGATTCACTTCAGAAGCGCTTGGAAGTACTTTTTAAATAGTTCTGAAGTTTAATTCATCGTGTTTAGCCGACAATTTCGGTGTGTGTATATTTAAACAGTTTTTGAGAAAATAGAATTTGGTCAAGTACAATTTATTGTAAAATATGTATGTATTTAATTATATTTCTCAACACAATACATACAACTATGTATTTAATTATATTTAGGTATATTTCACCTAAAATATGTATGTATTTAATTATTTAACTTATATTTCAATCAAATTTTTCCAATTATAGACGCAGTAAACGTTCCACAAACACTATTGAATTTTCAAACTTGGGCATTGAATTACATCGCTATTTTCTCATCTCCTAGAATGTATGTCCGTGTGTGTGTGCTTGTGGGTGTATGTACCAGCTGCCCCATCGGTTCGTTTAAACCCAGCCGATATAACCGTTCCCGAGGGTAAATCAGTTAGCGTAACGTGTGACGTCACTGGCGAGCCAAAGCCGCGCGTCTATTGGCTGCTCGAAGGCAGACCGGTGACGTCATTGGTGACGTCACAAACTGGCTCCGCCCACGCTGAGCCGCTATTGGTCGATAACGCCACGCGGCTTGTGATTGGCTCTGTGCGAAGACGTCACGCCGCACTCTATCAATGCTTTGCCGAGAATTCTCAAGGACAGAGTAGTGGTGGAACTCTTTTGCGAGTGAGATAATCTTCTCTCTTACTCTCTTTCTCCTCTCATACTCTCTCTACTCTCTTTCTCCTCTCATACTCTCTCTATCTCATCTCATACTCTCTCTCCTCTCATCTCATACTCTCTATCTCATCTCATACTCTCTATCTCTATTCATACTCTCTATCTCCTCTCATACTCTATCTCCTCTCATACTATCTCTATCTCATCTCATACTCTCTATCTCATCTCATACTCTCTCTATATCCTCTCATACTCTCTCTATCTCCTCTCATACCCTCTCTATCTACTCTCATACTCTCTCTCTCCTCTCATACTCTCTTTATTCAATTGTAATATTGAGGTATAGAACCTAAATTCAAGCCTTCGTCTCACTGTAATGTTAATTCTCTACATTTTTATATTTAACTAATCTTTTATTAACCCACCGATTTAATTATTTTATATTGTAAACTTTTATCAAATTCTACTAAAAATTGCTTAATTTCAATAAGAATTTTTCCTAGGCTATTTATAATTTCTACTTTTCAAAACTTTTCAAAATGTATTTTGTATTTTGTATTTTCCCACATGCATTTTCCCACTTAATTCTCCCCCCTTGAGTTTTCCCATTCATATCATTCTCGAAAAATATCGCAACTTTCCTATCTTTATAAACTATAAACAGCTCTACCTTTTTTGTTTTGCATTTTTTCACCAATTCTTTGCTGCATCTTCCATAGATAATGTTTTTTTTATAAAAAAAACTTATTTCTTTTGGGTAGAGATTTCTCAATTCCAGTAATATTTTTGTTACAATCAATTCTGAGTCCAATGTTTATGTATGTCTGTTTCTGTATGTGTGTGTGTGTATGTCTGTATGTGTGTGTGTGTGTGTGTGTGTGTGTGTGTGTGTGTGTGTGTGTGTCTGTGTCTGTGTTTATGTGTGCGTATATCTGTGTGTTTGTGTGTGTATATCTGTGTGTGTATATATGTGTGTTTGTATATCTGTGTGTGTGTGTCTGTATGTGTATGTGTGTGTGTGTGTGTATGTGTCTGTGTTTATGTGTGTGTATATGTGTGTGTGTTTATGTGTGTGTATGTCTGTATGTGTATGTATGTGTGTCAGGTAATTCCGCGACCACATCGTCGCTATTCACCTCAGACCACATCACACATCCACTCATCGCCATCCGGAGGTGATAGCTCGATAAATCGTCGTCAAAACAGACACAAATCTTCGCTCAACGATGAAACATTGGTTCATTATGACGAGATCTTCTACGATGAAGACTATGAAGATCAAGATGCATATAATGGTGATTGATTCCCATAACCACCCAGTATTTTTACCACCCACGACTTTCCCCACCAACCATTTTCCCACCCAAGGCTTGCCATCCTATGTTTTTGCATACTGTTTTGCCATCTCATTATTTCCCTCCATCTTTTCCCACCCTCGATTTCCACTTCATGAATTTTTCCCACCCCGGGGGTCTCCTTCTCTGTGTATTTTCCCACCTTTCTGTGTATTTCCCACCGTTGATTTTCCCATATAACTTTTTTTATCTGTATTTGTAAAAATTTGTATATCTTCCCATATGCGTCGTTCCACAGCAATCTTCCCACTTACACATTCCCACCTGTTGCTTCTCGCATGAATCTTACCAACCGCATCTTCCCACATTTGCTTTTCTATATATGTATATGTCTGGACATTTTCCCAACTGCATCTACCCATTTCCCATTTCCCACTTCCCATTTCTGTTTGTCCTCGGTGTTTTTGTCAATTATTTTGTTATGTGGTAATTTTTACTGCATTGCGTTGCTTTATGTTCTATTGCTATATTTTATGTGCCTTATAGTTTCGATACAGTTTTTATACTAAATAACACACACACACACACACACGCACACACACACACACACGCACACACACACACACACACACGCACACACACACACACACACACACACAACAAATAATGTATTGTATGTAATGTAATGTATTCAAAATAATGTATTGTAGAACAATTCTATATAACAACTAGGTATTCATGTGTGTCTGTGTGTATGTATATCTGTGTGGGTGTCTGTTTGTGTGTACAATATAAAGTAAAGTAAAGTAAATTGCTTTATTGCATTCCAATAAGTTTCAGTACAATTCAAACAATATATATATATATATATACAGTAAAACCTCCGCTGACGAACGCTTCAGCTCACGAACTTTTCGCCTCACGAACATTAAATTCGCGAATATATAGTCTCGGCGGACGAACCAAACCACGCGGTCGAACAGCGCCACGGTGGCGGCCACGAGAAACTGACGCACAATCACGACGTCCCAGTTCATCACCGCCTTCCGTCGAGTGCTCACGTGGCTTGTCTTTGATAGATATTTTGGACCATATTGAGTGTAGTTTTGCTATTATGGGTCCGAAAAAGACCCCACCACAGGCTAGTGTTAAGTCTGAGAAAATATTAAAGAAAATTACGATCGAGCAGAAGAAGGAGATCATTGAAAAACACCAATGAGGTGTGCGTTTGTGTGACTTAGCGTCCCAGTACCAGTACGCTAAGTCTACTATTGCTACCATCCTTAAGAACAAGGAAGCTATTATGGGTGCGTGTGTGGCTAAGGGTGTTTCTGTGTTGTCTAAGCAACGGTCTCAGGCAATAGAAGAGGTTGAAAAACTTCTGTTGATTTGGATTAATGAAAAACAGATAGTAGGTGACAGTGTGAGTGAGAGTATCATCGCCGAGAAAGCACGGCAACTTCACTCGGATATAATCAAGATGCAAGCTGGAAGTTCGTCATCCATTGATGATTTCAAGGCTAACCACGGATGGTTCGAGAAGTTTAAGCGTCGTACAGGGATTCACAGTGTCATTCGTCATGGTGAGGCAGGCAGTTCTGATGATAAAACTGCCGAAGCTTACAAGGAATTATTTCTCAAGATGGTGGAAGAAGAAGGTTGCGTTCCTCATCAAGTGTTTAATGCTGATGAAACCGGTCTTTTTTGGAAACAAAGATGCCTAAGCGGACTTTCATTACACAGGAAGAGAAGTCCGTCCCTGGGCATAAGCCTATGAAAGATAGGCTAACCCTCCTGATGTGCGGCAATGCCAGTGGCGACTGTAAGATAAAACCAATGTTGGTTTACCACTCAGAAAACCAAAGGGCCTTCAAGAAAAATCAGGTGGTTAAATCCAAGCTTCCTGTAATGTGGAAGTCCAACACCAAAGCTCGTCTCCTGTTTATGGACTGGATGCATGATGTTTTCGCTCCTTCAGTGAGGAAATATCTCGAGGAGAAAGGACTTCCTGTCAAGTGTCTTCTTCTCCTTGACAATGCCCCAGCGCATCCACCAAGTTTGGAGGAGGAACTTCAAGGTGATCTTGAATTTATCAAGGTCAAATTTATCCCTCCCAACAAAACCCCTTCCTGCCACCCATGGATCAGCAAGTGATCGCAAGCTTTAATAAGCTTTACACTAACTCTAGCTTTACACTAGCACTCACTAGCTTTACACTAGCTCGACGAATCGTTGCTTTATTAATCTTTGTTTGCTGTATAACTTGTTTTTTTGTTGTCTATGTGTGGTAATTCTTTCAAATTGACAATAAATTGACAATAGATTGACACAAAATTGACACACATAAGTATAAGCACATTTCTTGACCCAGACGGTTGCATATATCTATACACCTACTTGGGAAACTGTACTTCTTTATATCCCTTAATACCCGGGTTTGCTGTAGACATTTATTGTGTCGCCTATGGTCCCTCGTACTCCAAACCACCCAATCTTTCCTATCCAATCGTTCCATACCAATACTGTGCTTAAAAATGTATATTAAATCCCCCCTTAACCTTCTCTTTTCTAGTGACGACAACCCAATTTTCTCCAAACTTTTTTCATAATTGAACGAACTCAATGATGTTAACAGCTTAGTCGCTACTTTTTGGACTTTCTCTAGCCTGCGTGTGTGTGTGTGTGTGTGTCTTCTATGTGTATGTGCTTCATGCGTGTGTTTCCGTTCTTGTGTATGTATGTTTCTCCATTGTATGCTGTCTATGTGTTGTTGTGTTGAGCTCTGTTATCTGTGTTTGTGTGTCTGTTGAGTTGTCTTCTCTGTCTATTTGTTTCAGTGTATGTCATTGTATGTCTGTTATGTTGTGTTTTCTGGTTTGTATTTGTGTATCTATTGTGTTGTGATTTGTCAATCTGAGTGTATGTCGTTGTATGCCTGCTGTGTTGTCTTAATGTGTTGTATTTTGTGTTGTCTTCTGTGCAGTATGTCTGCTGTGCTATCTTATTCAATATGTATGTGTGTGTATTTTTGTATTTTTGAGTATGTAAACGTGAGTGTGTTTGTGTTTGTGCGTATATGTACTTGTCTGTTTTGTGTGTGTATATGTAGGTGAGTGTGTGTGTTCGTGATTGTGTACGTGTATGGCTCTTGTGCTTGAGTGTGTGTGTGTGTGTGAGCGCTTTTGAGACCCTCGGGTGAAAAGCGCGATATAAATGTCTTAATATAATGTAATAATGTAATGTGTGTATGTGCGTGTGTGTGTGTGTGTGCGTGTGTGTTAGTAGCAGGCGATACTGTGCAATTACTTACACCATCTGCTCCTGAAGTCTTCCAAATATCCAACACAGCTGTGATGCTCTCGTGGAGTATGCAGGCCAGCTCATCTAGCGGCACATCTCGCCACCTCCACGGCTCCACATCCACACAACATCCGATCACAACATCCGCCACAGATTATATGGCCGTGTTGTTTTTCAAAATTCAATATCGCCGCTTGCCGACGCGTCGATATCGTTGGAGCACATTGGATGCGGATATTTCTGCAACGGCGCGCACATTTCGTGTTGATCAGTTGCAATCGCTGGCCAAATACAAGTAGCTTTAATTATCACTTGCTCTAGTATTTCCTTTCTCACTCTCTTTTTTTTTCTCTCTCTCTCTCTCTCTGTGTGTGTCTCTAATATATTCAATCGGGTCTAGGCTAAATGTGTAATGATTCAAGAACATTAAAAACGCTAATTTATTATAAAAAAACGCTTTATAAAAAAATGTTTCTATATTTTTCATAGATTTCAAGTTAGGTTAGGTTTAGCGTTGTCAAATTTTCTCAATCTAATATTCCTGAATTCTTACATATTTAGCTTCAACCATTCAAGCTCTCTTTTCATCTTTCTCTCTTAATCTAGCATTCGTTGGGTTTTCTTCCTTATTCCGCCAAAGTTGGGCGTTTTTCAGCTTGACGTAAATATGGTTTTGTTGTGTTTAATTACTAATTAATAGTTTTATAATAGTTTTATACACCATAATTAATAGTTTTATTATTAGTTAATGGTCTTAATTAATTAATTAAAGTTATATGACCATACTTAATAGTTTATATTTGCAGTTCAAATAGTCTACTTAATTACTTAATAAATATACTAAATATACTAAATAGCATTCGTTTTCTGATATTTTCTCCAATCCTCTCTCTCTCTCTCTCTGACTCTAGCATTTTCTCTTTATCTTTCTTTATATCTCTCTCACTATAACTTCTATTGTTTTCTTTGTCTCTGCCTTTCTTACTCTCTCTAGCTTTCTCTCTCTCTCTTTCTCACTCACTCACTCTTCCCATCTTTCAATGCAAACACCCATAACATTCAATATTTTGCTTGGTGTGTCTTCTTCATTAAAGACGTTTAATTAAATATACCAACGTTCAAATAGACGTGCTAATATACTTCGTTGAACATTTATAAACTTGTGTATATGTGTGTATGTATGTACGAGAGTGTGTGTGTTTGTATGTGTGTGCTTGTATGCATGTATGTGTGTATGTATGTGTATGTGTGTGCTTGTAAGTGTGTATTTGTATGTGTGTGTTTTTATGCATGTATGTATTTGTGTGTGTGTATGTATGTGTGTGTTTGTATGTGTGTGTATTTGTATGTGTAATTGTGTTAGTATGTATGTGTGTATGTATGTGTGTGTATGTGTGTGTGTATGTATGTATGTATGTGTGTGAGTGTGTGTGTATTTGTGTGTCTGTCTTTTATATGTATGCGTGTCTGTGTTTGTGTATGTATGTATGTATATATGTCTGTGTATGTATCTGTGTGTGTATGTGTGTATGTCTGCATGTACGTATATGTGTATGCGTGTATGTACGTATGTGTATGTATGTGTGTGTGTGTGTAGATTTCGTGTATTGGCCGTGTACGCTAATAAGGATAATCGCAACGGCCCCAATTCGCCCAGACTCAAATTGGTGCGCATGCGCGCCGCCCTGCGACCGCGTGCCGCACCAGAGCTTATAAATGCCACCACAGAGGGAGCTAGTGGTGTAAATTTGCGTTGGAAGTATAGCGACGGTGGCGCCGCCGCTACGTCAACAGCGGCGATGGTTGTAACTAATAGTTCAGCTCAGTCGGTGCGGCCGGCGGGTGGAGAAATTATAGATGGCGCTGTTGATGGTTTTATCATTCATTATCGCACAACAACGTCGGGAGGGGAATATTCATTGGTGAGTTATTTAATACATTTAACATATATTTAATATATTAATTTATTTTTTACACACTTATACACACACACAAACATACATACATACACTTTCCATGTTATTGAAAAACATAAAACCAGAGCCAAAAAGACAGATCTTGAAATGCCATCTTTTTTTGAAGATAATTTTTATATTAAAAGTATTTTCTGCTTTAATAATCTACCCAGTGAAATAGAACTCGTTTTTATCGACAAGGAAATTTTCAAAACCGAGCTGATACGGCATATATATGATAAAATAACAAAAAAAACTCATGATAAATGAGTGATGGAATGCATAGGAAATTTTTTGGTATTAAGCAAAATTTAACGTAGAAAATAAATCAGATGAACAAACAAAAACCTGTTTAAAGCTGCTTGTATACTGTGTACTTGTATTTTATTATTTGAAATGTATATATATATATATATATATATACATTTACTGCTTGATAAATATATATATATATACATTTACTGCTTGATATATATATATATATGCATTTACTGCTTTATTCACTGCTTGATAAAGCCGTAAGGCGAAACGTTGTGGTAAAAAAATAAATAATTGTGTCTGAAGAAGTTCAACTTCATCTTATATCATTTATCCACCAGACACGTGAGTACTCCATACATTTTGGATCTAAATATATATATATATATATATATATATATATATATATATATATATATATATATATATATATATATATATATATATGTGTGTGTGTGTGTGTGTGTGTGTAATTCAACTACACACACATATATTACATATGAAATAAAAATGACTGAATGAGGCTTTTGGCATAAAGGACACAGTAAAGAAATATGAATTGTTTATACAAAAGGAAAAATTGTTTTTGACAGAAAATCTACGTCTTACGTCTTCAACACGCACACACACACACACACACATACACACACACATACACACACATGCTGGCTAAATTTGAATGGAGTACATTGAAGGGAATATGCGTGAGAGGGGATAAATATATAAATTATATATGTATATATATATATATATATAATTGTGTTAAATTGTGTCAAGCCTAATTGTATCATTAAGCCAAGTCTTGGTCATATCCCGTTTATTAAATGTGATTACAATTAGGGGCGAATCTACAATCTACAAGCGAAAATTTCGCTGAAACCGTAGGAAACTGTTAATGATATTAAAAGGTTGTTCTAGGTAAATTACTTTAAATTGCGTTTGTGTATTTGTGTGTAAATTTAGTCACCATTTCTTTGTGGATATTGAATATGACATATACAATAAACAAAACCTTCTAGGGAAAATCGGTTGTTATTCTCGAAAGATATCTCAAATTCAATCCATTTTTTCCCATTTTTATTGTATCTTGCTTCTCACTGTGTTAATTTTGGCAAGACTGAAAATTTTCTTTAAATCCTTGCACCCGACATTTTTGAGATGTCATTAAATTAAAGGTTTATTTGAGGACGTAACGCTGTGAGGATTTGAATATTTCAGCACTTTTAGGAATGAAAATTTTGCAGATTCTAGAAATTGAATATTTCATGTGTGTTTTGTCTTTTGCTTATCCGGAGTCATAACATCCGGACCTTATTTTTCTTGCAATCCGGTTCGCGATTTTCCCGGTAAAATTTGAGCAGGAATTTCAATAATTATTAACTTTTCAAAAATGTGTATATTTTATTATTATATTTGTGGGAGAGTGTGTGTTATTATATCGTTAATTAATTGCTTATATACACAAGTATACTTAATTGTCTTTATTTGAGTATAGTTTTCAATGCAATTCTTGCACAATTTATTCACGTAAGGTTTTTCACGCCGTTACATTTTGACCCTCATTTGGAGAATATTATTCGTGACTGATTTATAATGCAAATCTGGACGAGTCTATAGAAATATGGATAAGTCTATGAAAAAAAACACCCATTGTGGATAATTGAATGTAATCGCTCAATGGAATCATTTCCCTGATTGCAAATGTGTCTTGGTTCCATGCAACACACACACACACACACACACACACACACACACACACACACACACACACACACACACACACACACACACACACACACACACACACACACACACACATACACACACACATACTATACGGACTACTAATTGAGGGATTTTTCAAGAAGGACGCCATTTTTGCTTTGCATGTATGCGCGTGTGTGCGTGTATGTCTGATTTGTGGTCAACAGTAGATGTGTGTGTGTGTGTGTGTGTGTCTGAGGGGTCGGCTTGGGTCGATCGATAGGCAATGTTGCCCTGAGGGATGAAGCGTCCCCTAGTACATGTCCGCTCGTCTCCCCTTGTTTGATTTTGTCTCAGGGAGTTGGGCAAAATCTTGCATTCAATGCACACACAGTATGTGTGTGTGTTTGTGTGTGAATGTTTGGCACCGACACACAAACACACACACACACACATGCTAGGTGAATTGATGAGAAAGTCACTATTGTACTCACTGTATTAACACAGTGAAAATTTAGCCAGCAATTTTCCACACGTGACTTATGTTTTTTGTCATCAACCTTTCTGTGTGTGTGTATGTGTGTGACATCAAACTGCAGTGGACAATTATTTGCTAGTGTTGAATAAACAGTGTGTCAGTGAGAGAGGGCAAGTTATCAAGAAAGAGACAGACAGACAGTTTAACAGACAAAAAATACAACTTATTCTTCTCGTTTTAACTCCAAAAAACCTAATCTAAAAAGCATATAGGCATGTGCATGTATGTGGATATGTGTATGTTTGTATATTAGCGTCTTTTAATCACTAGAGGCAATTTTTACATGCACTTACACACACACACACACACAGACAGAAACGCGTGTATATATTATCTATCTTGTATATATCAGTATGTGTGTGTGTGTGAGATGTTATGCATATTCGGATGTATGAACGGAAGTGAGAGAGAGAGTGTGTATGTGTGTGTATGTGTGTGTGTATGTGTGTGTGTGTGTGTGTGTGTGTGTTACATACAGTCCATTGTGATATTTAATCACCGACCATTCTGTCCAATTATATTGTGCGCGCTAATTTGTCATTAAAGACTCCATCTCTCTCTCTCACTCTCTCTCAATCTCTCTCTTTCTCTGTTTCCGGGGTCGTCTTCACTCAAGCGTAGTCCCCTCCCAATTTCTCTCATCTGCTCTTTCTTTTGTTCGCTCTTTCTCTCTGTCTCTGTCTCACTTCCTCTTTGTGCTGTCTCCTTATTCCATTGGCATTGTTCATTCTCTTACTGTGTGTGTGTTTGTGTGTGCATGTGTGTGTGTGGGTGCATGGGTAATGGGTGTTGGGTATCACATTATGAGCGTGCGTTCTGTCATGTAAACCATCACACACACACACGCACATATATATATGCACATTTATACAATGGTATGCATATATACGTTGATGTGTCATATTATTGATATAAAGCGGGCATATTGTTTGACAGCCCCTATGTTTTACTGGGGGGGTAGCCCGCGGCTCTTTAGCTCTGCCTAGTGGCTCCCTGGAACTTTTTCAAAAATGTTTGAAAATGGAAAAAGATGGCGGAGGGAGGTATATTTTTTGTCTTTATAAGTCTTTTATAAGGCTTATACAAGGCTTATAATGATTTGGTAATTCGTTTGAGATGTACAATATAGTAGCACAATAGCTAAAGGAAATTATATCTAGTGTTTTAGTTTAGCCATATATATATATTGGCATTTTGTGAAAGCGGTTACAATTCTTGATGTGGCAAGCTGAAAAGGGTTGGAAACCACTGTACTAGGGGAATTTTGGGTCGCAAAGAGTTGTTACCTAATGGATATCAGCTGTCCCATATTGATTCGATCTTATTTCTTAGGACAAAACCCTTGTGGTCAATTTTGTAGTCATGTATTCACGGTGTATGGTCTTTTGTGATGAGTCAATCTTTTCCTGAAATGTTTGTATGTTTGTGTTTGTGTGCTTGTGTTTGCTAATGCAAAACTGGAAAATTCGCCATTTCACCATTTCTGGGTCCTTTTTCGATTATACTTCCGGAGTTTTTTTCTATTTCAAATATTGTCTGTCAGTTTTAAATAATTTATAATTAAATATTTATTATTTTGCATATTCAAGAATTTGTATGTGTTTTCACCATTTAATTTTTCAAATTGTTTTATTTTTATTTTTTACATTTTGTTTTTCTATTTTGGAAAATTATTTTCGTGTTTGTTAATTGTGCTAAACTGCTTTCTTGTCGAAATTCTGTGTTTTTTCATTTGTAACCGATGAAAATCAACATTTTGACAAATCATTTTGTTATCAAAAATTCTGCTCAAAATGGACACGTTTTGTGTTCGTTTAGATTAGTCTTTCGTAATCTTGTCATCTTGAATTCTTAATGAGCCAAATGATAATTTTCCACACAACAACGCTGAAAGATGCAATAAATTCACACTAGAACACTAGAAACAAAAATAATCTAATTCTGATTGATAAAAACACACACACACACATAGTTGTCCTGTTCTGTCCGACCTTTAATTACCCACTTGACACCTACTCCATTACCCACCAGTGGGGAATTACCCACTATGTTTTTTTGGGGAATGTTTTTTTATGATAAATCATCATTATCTAAATAAACCTATCTTATGACATCCTCTCCCAATACACAACACACACACGCACACAGACAGACAGATAGATAGATAGATAGATAGATAGATAGATAGATAGATAGATAGATAGATAGATAGATAGATAGATAGATAGACAGACAGACAGACAGACAGACAGACAGAAAGACAGACATACAGAAAGAAAGAAAGACATACATACAGATAGACAGACAGACATACAGATAGACAGACAGACAGACAGACACATCATGGTGGGATTTACAGATCAAAGTGAGATCATAGGGAGTTATACGTAGATAACAGCAAAGCAAAGCCTTAGCGAAATTTCATTAATTTAGCTAATGGCGTGTTATCATTGCTTGTGCATCTGAGTGAATATTAGCTATGCTCCCATTCTCTGTAATGTCTTCTCTCTTTCTCTCTTTCTGTTTTGTATGTCTGTTAATGCCTTGCCTGGGGGCTGAGGCAGCGACAGTGGGGTGTGCGGTTCGAGTCTGATCCGGGACTGAGTTTTAGCAGATTTGCTTGAATTTGCCGCCGGTTATTGCTGTGCATAGGCTGAGAGCGAGGCGTTTGGCATTGTTCTGATTCAGCAGTATGCACTGATTTTCAACCACCAATTATTCTTACTTACTCCATATGTGTGTGTGTTTTTTTTCTTTGGGTTTTTCAAAGGCCTTGCATTGCACATACGCTTCACAAAAACACACACACATAGGGCGTGTTTCATTATCAATGCTGAAGCACTAGGAAGCGCTAGGAAGCGCATTCACACACACAAAGAATTTGTTGATTCTAGTACTTGTATAAGCATTATCGCAAAGACATTGCATAGTGATGCATGTACATGAGTGATCGCCCCCAAGATTCAGCCCTTCCTCAAAATCAATTCATCCCTCCCAAAATTACAATCTGGATCTGCCACTGCTGTGGACTCACTCCCATCTTGGTCTAAGATGCATCTCAACTATATAGGGCAGTCCTTCATAACCCCCTACGTCGCAACCCAAAGTTGTTTTTTTTGGGTCGCTAATGGAAGAAGCCGAAGCTTATGAACACACACAGGTGTGTCCCGTGCAGCTCGCTGCCACCGTAGAACCGACCCTCTCCACGCTATGACGCCACAAGGACGTAAGACGTATTAGAGAGGGTCACCTCCCCAGAATGCATGACACAACACAGAACTGATATCTGGTACTATCATTTACTGCTGGGTGGACAGGGGCTGTTGGATTCTAGAATTCGCCCAATGAAATTCTCCTCCACCGGGATTCGAACCACGGACCTTCCGCTTGTGAGGCGGGTGTGCTACCCACTACACCACGCAGTCCAACTAAAGAACGTAGAAAATGATTATTTTGCCACTAAAATATACTATAATTATATACTGCGAAAACTACCATCTATGATGCACGGTGTTAGGATTCCAAGCAAACCATGATCAAATGTTAATCATGATGAGAGATATTATTTTTGTATATTTGTATTTAAGTCTAATGTCTATGGATATTTTTTTGTACGCGTGTGCTTATTTTTGCTTTATTTTAAGTTTCTTGCTGTTGC
Organism: Sacculina carcini; assembly: GCA_916048095.2. Taxonomy (NCBI): domain Eukaryota; kingdom Metazoa; phylum Arthropoda; class Thecostraca; family Sacculinidae; genus Sacculina; species Sacculina carcini. Next base: position 12,472,302 of record OU696571.1, read on the forward strand.
TGACATTTTCGGCTTTTTACTAACTAAACTGAGTTTATTTATTACAATATATGTGTCCTCACAATTAACATACATCATTCGCTAGTATTTAATTATAACAGCGATAACCAAATTATTCATTTGAATACCATAGTTCTCGGCCATAAAAACCCATGTCACTTTTCAGGCCTGAAATACTAGGTTTTTAGTAGTACGGTCCTCCTAAAAGCCCACCCAAAATTTCCACTTTTCTTCGGTAGTATTTTGCAAATGCTCTATTTGTTTCGCATATACAATATATTGAAAAAAAAATCCCTCCGTTTCTCTTATGTACGTGTTAATTTACGTTTTTCATCAAACTATTGCACATATTTGTACTTAATTATCATTAATATACTTCAAACTATAATGAATCTCGTTCCTTTGTATAAATAGAACTTTAGCAGACTGAAAGTTTTCTTACCATGAAATAGCTCTGATCATTAAGCCAGCCATGGAAAATACGGAGTGGAATTTTCGATCAAAATATGACGCGGAGGTATAAAAAAAAATGCACACGATTTTCTGTGCGTTTCTGTTTGGCGTGTGTATGTGTGTGTGTGTGTGTGTGTGTGTGTGTGTGTGTGTGTGTGTGTGTGTGTGTGTGTGTGTGTGTGTATGTGTGTGTGTGTGTGTGTGTGTTTACTTTGCACTGCGATTAACGGTTTGTCGTCAGCGAAAATGTCATCATTTATTTCCGCTGTTCGGGTCACTGTCTCTGGGGCTACAGACAGACATACAAACACACATACAAACACATACACACACACACACACGCATACACAAGACGGCTTTCATTGGATCTGACACTTGGCCCTTATGGGCACGAAGTATATATATGTAGATGGCCACCAACGTTTAAACACGCATGCAAAAACACACACACACACACACACACACACACACATACACACACGCACACAGACAGAGACACACACACACACACACACACACAAAGACTTGGAGAATTGAAGACAGTGATATGTGTATGTGTGCGTGTGTGTGTGTGCATGTGTCTCGTGGGAAATTTATACAACATGACAGTGATTGTGTATGCTTGTGTGTGTGTGTGTGTGTGTTGTCGTGTCACTTTATGTCCGCTGCACACAGACACACACACACACACACACTGCTTGATGATTTTGTCATGTCATAAGGATTAGTTTCATAAGGCACGATTCATCATTCTAACTTGCTTGAGTCTTAAATTCACTCGCATTCCCCCAAGGGCGGGCTTTCCCCAGATAACCCGCGGCTATTTAGCGCTACGTAGTGGCCCCTTGGAGTTTTTTTTCTCAAAAATGTCGGAAAATTGAAAAAGATGGGAGGAAATATATGTTTTGCCATAAGGATTTCGTCAGGCTTATATAAGACATTTAAGACATTGCCGATCCCTAGCCAATGTTGGAATATTTTGCGTGTCTGTGCTTGCAAGTGTACTAATGTTTCTGTAACTAAGTGCCCACTAACACACACACACACACACACACACACACACACACATTTTCATTTCATTTATTGAAACACTAGCATTAAAACCCGCCCGTTGTGCGGAAGAATTCATAAAAATATTGCAAATTAAAAATAAATAAGGCAAACTCATAAAAAAATTAATCAATTAAAAAGTCTAAATTTCATTATTTTTAATTTACATTTTGACAAAATATTTTCACTCAGCCCGCCTCATATTTAAACCCGGCCGACGTGCGGAATAATTCAGAACTCGAACACCATCCGTTCTGGTTCTTGAAGTCAAATCCATTAGTTTTGTATATGAATTCATTCTACACGGTGAAATTGAACGTTTTATTGCTGCCCGCGGGACATTTTTATTTCATAAAAATGAGCCATCGCTTCGTTTGCGTTTGAAGCCCCTGATCATTGAACCAGCGAACCATGAACCAGCGCAATTATGTCACCTCATATTCAAGCATACATACACAGACAGACAGATAATTTCTTCTTTATGTATATATATAGCATTAAAACCGCATTAAAACCCGCCCGTTGTGCGGAACAATTCATAAAAATATTGCAAATTAAAAATAAATAAGGCAAGCTCATGAAGACCTTAATCAATTAAAAAGTCTAAATTTCATTATTTTTAATTTTATTTTGACAAAATATTTTCACTCAACCCGCCTCATATTTAAACCCGCCCGACGTGAGGAATAATTCAGAACTCGAACACCATCCGTTCTGGTTCTTGAAGTCAAATCCATTAGTTTTGTATATGAATTCATTCTATACGGTGAAATTGAACGTTTTATTGCTGCCCGCGGGACATTTTTATTTCATAAAAATGAGCCATCGCTTCGTTTGCGTTTCAAGCACCTGATCATTGAACCAGCGAACCATGAACCAGCGCAATTATGTCACCTCATATTCAAGCATACATACACAGACAGACAGATAATTTCTTCTTTATGTATATATATAGCATTAAAACCCGCCCGTTGTGCGGAGCAATTCATAACATGAAATTCATATTCAATTCGTAAAAAAATATGAAAAATAAAAATGAAATAGGGTACACTCATAAAAATATTAATCAATTGAAAATTATAAGTTTAATTATTTTTATTTCGACAAAATATTTCCCCTCAGTCCGCCTGAGTCATTTTTATACCCGCCCGTCGTGCTGAATAATTCAGAACTCGAACACGATCCGTTCTGGATCTTGAAGTCAAATCCATTGGTTTTGTGTATGAATTAATTCTACAGGGTAAATTGAACGTTCTATTGTCTATAGTTGCTGCCCGCGGAGCATTTTTATTTGTAAAAAAATACCTTTTTTAAATGAACCATTTGAAAAAAATGAACTAAAAAATGGAAACACCTTTTTTAAACCCGCCCGTCGTGGGGAACAATTCATACAATAAAATTCATATTTGAAGTCAAATCCATTGGTTTTGTGTATGGATTAATTCTACAGGGAAAATTGAACGTTCTATTGTCTATAGTTGCTGCCCGCGGAACATTTTTTTTCTTTTCAAATGAACCATTTGAAAAAATGATCTAAAAACACTTTTTTAACCCAAATAAACCCAACATGTCTAAATATTTTTCAAAGTTGATCAAATTTTGAATGTTAACTCAAAACACCACAATTAAGAATAAATTTGGTTGAATTTTAATCTAAGACATGTTGTTTGCTTAAAATAAGCATGACTACATATGTAGTCATTGGGCAGGTAACCTGATATATTACCATCACAGATATTCTTCTTCGTAGGTGGTTGCTATTTTTTCAAGTTCTTAGGTAAACCAACAAGATAACATTTTCTGAGCAAATAAACACCTTTTAAAACATTTTATATTCAACACTTCATCATAACAACATAATCATAGCAATTAAACGATAAATGGAATATATTCATATGAAACTGCACCTCTATTTTTCATGAAACTTCTGGAAACACTCTTTCAAGTGGAGGGACTTGTTGCACTTTGCACACTGTATTCTGCAATTCTTTTTGCAAACTGAGCAGCGTCTAATTGGGCAGCTTTGTGGGTAATGATTTCTGTTGTCAGTCCTCACATCTTCAAGAACAGAAAATGAAGGCCCAGATCGTGAAGCTGATCTTGGCTTAGGTTGAGACTGATATAGCATAGCGGTGACCAAACTTCTTCGAAAATCCTTTTGCTTTGATTCATAATTTGTTGATAGTTGATAAATTCTCCAGCTGTATACACCTGCGATATTTATTGCGTTGATTATCAAAGTCCAATACCATTTTTTCCCGAGAATAGTAGGCCTGAAGTCTGCCAGCGATCTGTCCATCAAGTCTACTCCTCCCATACCTGCATTATAGCAAGCGACCACATTTGGCTGGGGAACACTCACGACACCCTTGTTTTTTACTCTTCTATTCACTTGCCGAATTGGCTCTAGTCCAATAGCATTGCTGCACATGGTCACGACTGAATTGTCATTCCACCTGACCATCTCTATATCACCATCTGAACGGTAGTCGTAAAAGCCTCTTTCACTCTTTTTCATAGCTGCATCGGTCTTGAGTGGGCATCCTTTCATTCTGTTTTTCCTCACAGTGCCAGTAGCTTTGAAACCAAGAGTTTTCAACTGTTTCATGAGATCATAGGATGTGAAAAAATTATCGAAAAATATGTAGTGAGAACTTGGCTTATCACATATCTTCAAACATTCCATTACAACACGAGTTCCTAGAGGAGTGTTGCATGATTTTTCAGTCCTCCCTTCATATACTGTTACTTGGTAAGGAAGACCACATGAACTACTCATCACCCAACATTTATACCCGAAACGAATCGGCTTGCCTCGTATGAATTGTTTACAAGAATGTCTTCCAAAATAGGGCAGCATAGACTCATCGATGCTTAGATTTTCATGCAGAATACCAAACATGCCCAATGATTGATTTAGTAGATCATATAATGGCTTAATTTTTGCCATTTTGCTTGAATGAAGTGATTGGTTGTCAGCTGCGTGCAATACACTTTTAATTTTTTGAAACCGACTGCGACTCATAGTTTCAGCGAAACCAGGGCAACAAAGATCAGATGCTTTGCTCCAGTAGTCTCTCTCACTCGTGCGCATGTTATAACCAGAAAGTATCAGCAAGCCTAAAAAGTTATACATTTCCTCAGCTGTAATTTGGAAATCTGGCATATTCTTATCTCTGGCTGCGTATCTATTGGTTTCACAGACAAGATGTTGAAGAATCTCTTCAAATACTTTTTGAAACACAGTCCACTCAGAAGCCTCAATAATATCTGGCGAGATTTTCAGGAGCAATTTTTTTGCATTCGTTTTCTCATATTTTTAAAGTCCACTTGTGCAGAAATATGACTCTTCGTCCATTTAGGTTCACTTAGCTTTTGCTTTTTTCTGGAAACATGACCGGTTGCAGCGTCTGCATCGGATTCTTCATACATGACATCAACCTCTCCTGCCACTTCTTCTGGCACTCCTCCAACATCTACAAGTGTGTCATCATCGACCTGTTCTATGTCACTGTCGTCACCTCCGCTTGGTGGACCAGTAATAACAATGTCCACATCTCCATCCCTGGTCTGAGCAAAATCGATGGCATCCCCAAGAAACTTGTGGGGTCTGATCCTTGGTTCATGAAACATTCCACTATCCAGACTGCTATCCTGAAAAAAATATAATAAAAGGTTCAATGTACTTACATTGTAGGGAAAAAATCACAAACCAAACTACAAATTTCAAAATTCCAGCGATACCATTTCATCTAGCACAAGACCACAGAATGCCCCACACAATACGTAGCCAGATGATGCCACCATAGGTTGCCTCGAACGACCAAATTCACGTGCGATTGTTACATGCAAACCTTCACTATACATATTGTATATCTACGATATTCACTAAGGATATATATAGGTTAGGTTAGAAGTACGTAACGACCATTAGTAGTTTTTAGTAGTACATAACAAGTCAGCAGCCCAGTCGTCAACTGATGCATATAATTTGTTGACACGTTGCCCAATGACTACATATGTAGTCATGGATTTTTCAACTTACCTCAAGAACAGGTTCTGAAATTTATGAGGGGGATTTTCATTAGGTAATCTTTCTCACATATTCAATAATGAACTGAGTGGAAGAGACCACCATTGATGTACTCACGACAGTAGTATGCAGGTTTCAACATGAAAGGGTAACAGAAGCGCGAAAACGTGAAAACAACCGATATTATTTCTTATCACAATTAAAGGGGTATATTAATTAAACGCTATTTTGGAGATATATAGGCCAGAAAAAAGTGCAGATTTATGTTGATGCCTTTAAAATTCCATAATAATATCTAAATCATGAATGGTGGCCTCCTGAAATGCATGACTACATATGTAGTCATTGGGATAATATGGGTTAAACCCACCCGTCGTGCGGAACAATTCATACAATAAAATTCATATCAAATCCAGAAAATATAATGAATACAAATTGAAAACCAAAAAATGTAACCTATAAATATCTTAACCAATAGAAAAGTCTAAATGTGAATATTTTTGTTCTTATTTTGACAAATATTATTCCTCAACCCGCCTGATATATAAATCTGCCCGTCGTGTGGTATAATTCAGAACACAAACACGAAACAAACAATGAAAGATGATGAAATATTTTCATAAGAATGTTTCCAAACTATATTTATTACTTAACATCATTCCCCAATATCATTTGCTCAAGTACTATTTCACCTTTACCGCTATAATATTTATTGTTAAAATTTATATATTTTCCGCTATCATTAAAACCCAATATAACCTGAGTCAAACCTACCCAACCCAACCCAACCATTCAATATTGACCGCTCTCAGCCTAGTCTGAGGTGATTTAACTTATTAGTTTGTGATCACAAAATTTACTGATGCGATCATAATTTGTAATCAGAAGACTGAGATTATCTACCCCAGGGGTCCCAAACACGCGGCCCACCAATACTTTTCTCTCAACCCGCCAATATAGTATCGGGACCAAACTGTAAGGTAGCTAAATTCACATTTGTTGCATAATGCGATATAATTTTACACCATTATCATATTATCTCATAATTCCCGGTTAATGCTTCCACTAATGCATCATATTCATACAGTTGTTATTTTTTGGATTACATCGATAATGCAGCCCTTGATATTACAGCCGATATTATATTATGCAATGTATATTCTGCTACGTATTATTCCTAATACATATATCATCAGATCGCAAAATATATTTAAAGGTTCACATCATTCTCCAAAATCATTTGCTTAAGAGCTATTCTACTTTTATCGCTAGAATATTTACTGCTAGCAAAATATCATATACCTCGCTATCATTTAAACCCACTCTTTATAGATACATTTAATTCGCCCGTCGTGCGGAACAGTTCATAAAATATAATTAATATTCAATTAATAAAAAAATTAGTGCAAATTGAAAAAGAAAAACAAACCCACAGGAAAGTTATAGCTAATCTAAAAGTCTAAATGTGAAATTTATGTTTCAATTTAGAAAACATGTTTTTCCACAACACTATCAAAACAATGCAACCTTCTGTCATCTCTATAATTCCAGGTTAATGCTTCCGCTAAAACAGCATAAGTTGGCATTACATGATATTGCAACCCATATCCTTATGCAACTTATGCTTATGCAACTTGAAATTAAACCAATTAAATTACACAGTTAAATTCAGTAGTTTACTTTGTTCCCAATAGCATTTTACCCGCCCGTCGTGCGGAACGTTATTGAGGACAATAAAGCCTTTATATTCAGTAGAGTGTAGCATTAATTAAACTGTACGCAATAAAACCACACCATCCATGCTTGGAGATAATATGATGCATTCTTAATTGTGATTGGGCTTCAGTGAAATTTAATCGGTGTATATTCCTGTGTAATCGCAAGTGCGCATAATAGCTGTCAAATTGGCAATATGTCCTTTTGACTTTACACCGCCGTAACTTCCTTCAGATACCCTTTGGAAAATTACAAATTATACCGTATTGTAGAAGAAAAGGTTTCTAGAACGATGGTATGATTTATTTTTATGTGTAACAAATAGTTACTGAGAAATAGTAGAAAAATGAATTAATTTTAGTCGCCCGGTCTTCAAGTGTAATTTTGGATGTATTTGAGAATTTTGCCAATTTTACACGTTTTTTGTATCATTTGTGGGTATAAATTATAGCTTTTCTTGTAGAACACAAAATTCTCTACACAGTAGTATATTCCTGTGTAATCGCAAGTGCGCATAATAGCTGTCAAATTGGCAATATGTCCTTTTGACTTTACACCGGCGTAACTTCCTTCAGATACACTTTGGAAAATTAATAATTATACCGTATTGTAGAAAACAAAATTTCTAGCACGATGGTATAATTAATTTAAATGTATGACAAATAGTTTCTGAGAAATGGGTATAAAAATGAATAAATTGTAGTCACCCGGTGTTCAAGTGTAATTTTGGATGTATTTGAGAATTTTGCCAATTTTACACGTTTTTTGTATCATTTGTGGGTATAAATTATAGCGTTTCTTGTAGAACACAAAATTTTCTACACAATAGTATAATTTTTATAACTGTAACTCTGCTGGTTTAAGAGGAATAGATAGCGGAATATTGACCAAAATATTCGCGTTTTTCAGTGCCTTTTTGACTTTGTCATTTTGACTTCACACCGCCGTAACTTTTTCTTAATACGCTCTGGAAAATTAAAATTTATACCGTGCTGTAGAAAACAAAATTCCCAGCATGATGGTAATATTTATTTAGATGTGTGATGTTTAGTTGCTGAGAAATAGAGAAAAAAGTCCAGAAAATCGGACGCGTCGAGCTTAAATATAATTTTGAATGTAGACTGAAACTTTGTCATTTTTACATATTTTATATTTAATTTTTGGATATTAATATTAACCTATCTTGTAGAACAGAACATTCTCTACACAGTGGTATAATTTGTTTGGCTGTACCATTTCTGGTTTATGAGGAGTAGATGGCAGAGCATTGACCACAATTTTCGCATTTTTCAGGGTTCATTTTGTCTTTTCACCGCTATAACTTTTTTTTATTTCATTTTTGAAATTTAAAATTTAATCTAAAGTGTAGACAAGAAAATTTACAACGTGATGGTATAAATTGTTAGCGGGTAGGCTGAGTGGTGGCCGAATAATAGCTGATAGAAAATGGACCAAGGAGGGTCGAACACACACACACACACACACACACACACACACAGACAGACACACAGAGGATCTCTTTTATATATATAGATTCATATTGTGCAATCTCTACACACAATGTGTCTCAGATGCGCAGACAGTACAATATTTACAATGCGGCATTGTACAAACGGACTAACGCACACACCTGTACAAATATTCACAAGGGCACAAACACACACACACACACACACACACACACACACACACACACACACACACATACACATAATGCACTGGCGGATCCAGAGGGGAGCTTGGGGGGTTGAACCCCCCCCATCAAATGTTTCCATCAACTCCTCATAACCAAGAGGTTCACTAAAAGATGTAAATACAAAATATATGTATGTAGAATTTGTTGATATAAGCATTATCGCAAAGACGTTGTATAATTATGCATGTACATAACTGATCGCCCTCTAAATTCATCGCCCCCCAAACAAAATAATTCAGCCCCTTCGAAAATTGTGCTCTGAACCCTTCACTGACATATTGTACAAATATGCAAACATTTTCTCAATGTTTCGAAAGAGAAGCTTTTGTTTTGTTTTCAATGTTTTCCTTCGCGCTACTATGCCCACAATTTTTCTCTGCGTAAACTTTGCTATTTTTGAAACTTTCCTATTGCTGTTTTTCTCATCCGTTTGTTGTCATGTATTTGTTCTCTCTCTCTCTTTCTCTCTATTTCTCTTTCTCTGATTGCTTTGTGTGTGTTTGTGTGTTTGTGTTGTGTTTTGACGTCGTTTCCGATTTGCGACAGATGCGTACATTTTTAATACTCGCCATTCGTATGACATTACTTCCTGTACGTTTGTTTGTGTGTGTTTGTGTGTGTGTGTGTGTGTGTGTGTGTGTGTGTGTGTGTGTGTGTGTGTGTGTGTGTTTGTGTGTGTGTGTCCGTGTGTCCAACTTTTGCCTGTTGGCGCAGATATTTGCTAGAGAGAGAGCTCTTAGCTACTTTGTCAATTTGGCTCGAATGCATACTACAGTTCTGTGTTAGTGCGTGTTTTTGTGTTTGTGTGTGTGTTTGTGTGTGTGTGTGTGTGCTTGTATGTGTGTTTGTGTGTGTGTTTGTGTTTGTATGTGTGTTTGTGTTTATGTGTGTGTGTGTGTGTGCGGATTTTCTGTGGTCGTTTTTGAATGTGTTCTATGGCTATTGAACTGTATCTAGCACTGTCTAATTCAAGCGTTCGTAAACGTTTTTCTCTCTGATTCTCCACTTTTTCTTAATGATCCAACTCTTCATTTTCCACACAACAGCGCTGATAAATCTAATAAATTAAGTCGTTTCAGCAAATTAAACGTCAGAAAATCACACTAGAAACTAAAATAAACTGATTCTAATTGATAAAAACACACACAAACACACACATAGTTGTCCTGTTCTATCCGACCTTTAATCACCCACTTATGGGATATGGATACACCCATATGATTCTTGATAATATATGACTATCAAGGGCGTAGCTAGACATGAGACAAGGTAGGGCAAGACACCCCACAGTCAAATTAGCCCCATTGTCACTTTCGACTGAGCTTGCATCAGGCGATAATTAGGCTTCGCTATGACTCTGTTATTCCTTACATATTATTATTATTATTATTATTATTTATTACAGGCAAATCCAGTAGCATGGGGGAAGAGTGCAAGTGCGCTATTACCACCCTGCGGTGGCCCCCATGTACCGTAAGCGCCCAAAAGATGTAGATAGAAAGATAATTCGAAAAGTAGAGAATTCTAGAGAGGAAGAAAGTTAAACAATTCATTCGATTACACTCCAGATCAGAATTAATGGCTATTTTCGTAATGACAATGATAATATCTTGTGCGATAATTCCGTAACCTGGGGCGAATTTCCCACATGCTACAGACACCTCTGGTCTAATATATACCATTTGCAATTTGATTCGATCCAAATGAAATGTGATTTGATCCAAATGAAATCTGATTGATAAAACTGAAGCTTAATTAAAAAACGAAAACAAAGTGTATCTTAATCTAATTATTGGCTTATAATTATCAAGAAATGATTTGTATTTGCATATAATAATGCATTTTTCATAACTTCTTCTATTTCCTATTTGCATTTCATATTTCTGTTTACTACTTTTAAACATCATAAATTATGAGGGGAATACTGAATTTATTAATTAAAAGTTAGTAAACATATTCAGTTTAATTAAATATAGTGATAGAAAATTTAGTATAATACATGATGATGTGGTCTAATCTAGATTTAGGCTAGATAGCATGCATTGAGATTGTTTGTGGAAAACATGCCTTGCATAAATGTATGTGTTTGTATAAATATATACGATGTTAGCACCGTAGCAAACGCTTTTATACATATGCTGAATGATTTTCATTTCCACTCAGTCGTTCCTTTTGTTTCTATTCTTCTATTTGACTGTGTGTGTGTGTGTGTGTGTGAGTGTGTGTGCATGTATTCACCTTTTATCTTCAATTATTCTTCGTTTAAAATTGTTTGAATTCCGTAAATTCCTAGGTCGATTGACTAAGATGTTGCGGACAATTCATTGTATTTGTTAATACTTGTTTAATAGAATTCATACTTCTCTAAATCTTTTCTCTCTGTCAATAGCGGATTCAGATTTCAATTTTGGGGGGGTGAGCTGAATTATGTATGTATGAGTGAATAGGTAGTGTGTGAAGGTCATGACTTGGGGCATTTTTCAATGATACATACACACATTTACACACACACACACACAATAATGTGCGAATATGCTTTACCATAATGTTTATATCAACAAATTCTACAAACTTTTTTTTTCTTGACCTATTTTAGTGAACCTTTTGGTTATGAGGAGTTTATGGACCAATTTCTTCAGCCTCCTAGCTTCCCCACCTGGGTCCGCCAATGATCTGTATGTGTGTATGTGTGTGTGTGTTTATGTGTGTATGTGTGTGTGTGTGTGTGTGTGTGTGTGTGTGTTACATTGTCGCATATGAAATGCAATTCTGCTGTTGGCTTCGTTCGTGACTTCGCCTCGACCAAATATTCTATTTTCAAGCACGCTTTTTTCGTAGCGTATCTCGGCTCATTGTATGTCGAATTGAGCCTATATTCCGGGTCGTGTATGTGTGTGTGTGTGTGGGTACGTGTATGTATTTATGTGTGTCTGTATGTGTGTATGTATGTGTGTGTATTGACGACATTTCGCTTCCGCCTACCAGATGCCCGCTAACATACGAACACACACACAGACACACACACATACACACACACATACACACACACACACACACACACACACACACACACACACACACACACACACACACAAATACACACGCATTCAATCGCAGCGTCCAATGGGTTTTGAGGAAATTTGTTCGTAGTCCGAGCTCATGTATGTGCGTGTGTGTATGTATGTGTGTGTGTGTGTGTGTGTGTGTTGCAATTGCCCGGCTTGCAATTGCTCGGTTGCCAGATGCTTGCCGTCTGTGTTGCCAGGCACGGCGGCTGTTTTGTCGATTTATGCATTTTGTCGTCGCCAACTTGTCGTGTATTTGTTGTTGTCTTGGGTAGAGAGGATTCTATACTTCAGTCCTATAATCCAATCCTACATCAGTCCATATCAGAAGTTCTCACGTGTCGCATCCCTAGAGGGTTCAAGACTATATACTATTTTCTAAGACTATAAACTATTTCCGAAAGGGTTCCCGAAAGGGTTCCTCTGAAAATTAAAGAAAATGTGTGTATTTATAAAATGTGTGTATTTATATGTAATGTGTATTACCTATGCCTTGAATTTTCCCTGAGAACAGCTTTTTCTTACAGGAATTCTAGCCTGTATTTATTAAATATTGAATTAATAACTTGAATAAACTTTTGTGATTGCGTCATTTGTATTTATATATTTTTCATATGGCTATAAAAAATCCAGAACAGAATCATGAGAACCACTGGTCTATATAGTTCTTGTATCTGGTGTGATTCCATTAAATATTTTAGTGGTTCTTAACCTTTTATCTCTGATTCTCCACTTTTTCTAAAATAATGAGCCATCTCTTCATTTTCCACACAACAACAGCGCTGATAAATGCAATAAATTCAGTTGTTTCGGTAAATTAAATGTTAGGAAGTCACACTAGAAACAAAAATAAACGAATTATGATTGATAAAAAAACACACACACACACACACATATTTGTCCTGTTCTGTCCGACCTTTAATTACCCACTTGGCAACCCTTCCATTACCCACTAGTGGGTAAATTTCCACAGGTTACCGGTACATCGGTAATACTTTTGGATCAATATTTTTGATCAATTTCATTGTTTCTTCGCTATACGTATTTCAGCATATGCACATTCTGAATTAACCAAACATGTTTTCAAACATTTTTGTGTCACTATTTTTACTCTTTCACATTCTATCGTCTTCTCTATCCTAACATTATCATTTATTTTTCATCTCTAGTCACTACTTTATATCACAGCTTTGTTTTAATTCTGTTGTTGTTGTTTTTTTACTAGCGTAGAAGCTGCTGGGTTTTATATTTGGGGGGACGAGGGGGTTCTGTCTAGTGTTTAGTGCGGCCCCTGGCCTGCCCCCGGCAGCTTTAGATCCACACCGCTTGTCATCGCTTGGTTGCGCTATTTCATCTCACTTATGACAGCTGCATTAGACACTGTCGATTTAGCTGTTCATCTCGGATCGACGTCAGATAAGTTGGATTTTACGAGCTGGGTTCTGTTGCTGTTCTAGATGCCACTCTTGGCGTGTATTTTTATTAGCCCCCCATCATCTTCATCCTTCTTGCTTGTGTGTGCTCCTCCGATCCTCTTTCCTCCGCTGCTTGCTTTCATCCCGATCTTGTCCGCCGAGGCATATTCATCTCGACCCTTCTCTCCCCTACGCTCTTCGTCTCTTTCACTCCGCTAATCATAATGCCGTTCCGCATGGAGTCGCCACGCCAGAACGATGGAAATTCGTTTGTGTGTGTGTGTGTGTGTGTGCGTGTGTGTGTGTGTGCAAGTGAAGTACATCTCTTCTCCCGGCGGATATCGATTGAGTAATCCGCACAGACTTCCTTTACGACACACGCCGCGCGAGACCAAAGGGTGTCTGTGCTGTCTCTCTTTCTTTATCCTTTTCTCTCTCCATCTTTCTTTGTCTGTCCTTTTCCTCCATGCTTCGCTCATCGCCTCTGTCTTCTCTTTACACTGTCGCTGTGCTGGTTTTGCATAGTCACAATTTGGCATACTAAACGCGCCCAGGGGCGGACTTAGGAACTTCGCTTGGGGAGCTGGGCGTAACCTCTGGTTTCTCTCGAATTTGTCACTGCTGTGTGTGTGTGTGTGTGTGTGTGTGTGTGTGTGTGTGTGTGTGTTCAATATGCAGCGATCAAAATCAGCTCTTTCAGGTGTAAAAATCAAGATTCGATTATTCCAGATGAGAGCTATTATCATTTTATTATGCATTCATTAACGGTAATTGATGGTCTGTGTTTGTGTAGGGGGGCATAGGCCTTATATCTCCCTTCTAGACACGACCTTGAATATTTCCCGATAAGTTTTTGTGAATTGATTACTCTATTAGCTGCTACGTATTCATAAACCGACTTTTCAATCTCGTTTGTTCGACGTTCGTCTAATTTGCATTTCTCTTCATTGTTGATGTCAGTCTCACCATTCAGTAGTTTTCCGACGGATGTTCTTTGCAACATCCGTCGTGCTTCCGAAGATGTTTTTTCTACAGATTTCAATGTGCTTTCGCTTCGTCAACTATTTCATCAACTACAAAAACCAAAAACTGTAGAAACTATAACCAATTTGAACTTTTAAAATGGTTTGTTATTTTTTCTCGCTAGAGATTTCAACCACAAATGAAATGCAGTGTTAAGATTTTTACGGACAGCTTCGAATAACAGTTTAGTTAGAAGGTTAGGAATAAAAGTACACTTGATTTAAATACAAAATATTTAGCATAATTTGGCGAGTAATCGATAATAATGAGTTTTTAATTATTTTCTCTTTTAATTTTTTCTCCTTTGCTTTGTTTTCAATGAATATTTTTAACAATGTTTGTTTTTTCGCAAAGCGATTGTGTTGTGCGTAGAAATTTTGCCTATAAAACCGCCATGACGAAAATTTTGTCCGGTGAACAATATACTTTTTGTTTTATAAAAATATATACTATACATTATTCATTTTGCGGACGTATTTTAGTTTTGTTTCGTAACACTAACTTACAATCATATAATCATGTAGCATATACATCTTCTATTCTTAGCTGGTGCGATAGTTCTCCATTGTCCTCACATATCTGTGTGTCTGTATGTGTGTGTATGTGTGTGTATGTGGGCGTATGTATGTGTGCGAAATAAATCGACAGAGATGATCTACCAAAATGCGAGTCTTGGAAGACCCAAGAGAGAGAGAGAGAGAGAGAGGATATTGTTGATAGGAGTTTGAGTGTAATAGTTTTCCTATGCCTCTCGAGTACATTATTGCACCTGTTTCTGACAGCCAACTTTATTTCTTCAGCTTTTTTACCGCATGATGTGTGGACATTCTGTCCCAAGTGTCTGTGTGTGCGTGTGTGTCTGTGTGTGTGTTTGGTATTGATTACACACTGTCACTGTTGACTGTCGTCTATGTGTGTGTGTATGTGTGTGTGTGTGCGTTTTGTTATCTGTAGGTGGTAACTTGTTGAAACACCTCTCAATATAATGCGTGCACACATGCACACACACACACATACACATACATACACATACATTTACGTCCGATTTATTTTCCTGGTGGGCTTAGTGGAGATATTATATCGATCGATATCGTTTCAAACCCCGTTTTTGCTATTTTTTATTGTGTTTTGTTATTGTATTGCTTTCGTTATTGTATTTGTGGGGTGAGGTCGATTCGAATTTTGGTGCGGTCAATTTAAACGTAATATCTATCTATTTAAACTGTCGACGTAATATCTCCTAACTATCTCTGTTAAGGCAAGTTTTTTTAAGATTTGTGTAGATTTTCTCAATAATTATCGTATCCCTTAGGAACCAGGTTCTCACCTTCTAGCGGTGCGAGTACCGCCGGTGTAGAACCCCTAATCTAAAGGGTCTACACCGTTAGAAGCGCTAGTTTTCTTTGGGCAAAGGAAAATTTCAATTTTTCCGTGTAAGCTTGATAGTTTTTCAGTTCGTGATCACATTTTGGTCGGAATGCCCTAGGGAGATTTGTATTCATGGAATGGGCATAAGTTCAGTAACGACTCCAGAGGTTATATTCAATTTACACAAACACCTCTATTTGAAGAGCATCGTTAATAGAACGTCATATCTATTTGAACGGCATATTTAATTTAACTTTACTATAATTAATTATTCTCTTCAGGCAATATATATGACCGATTGATTTTTATCAGTAAATTTGTTATTACTGGTAAGTAACCACAATATATTTGTGTATTTTGTTAAATAAATATGCATACGTTAATTAACTTACTCTTTTTCCACCCATAAAATTTACCGTATTTTCTCAAAAATCTCACCAGCTAGTGGAAAAATACAGCGGCACTCTCTAATTGAACGACACTACGCGGGAAGGTTTGATTGTAAGGAATTGAGTTGTTGATTGTAAGGAATGAGTTGTTGATTGTAAGGAATTGAGTTGCAATATTTGATGGTTTGTTTGGCGGAAATTCAGCAAGGGCTGTTGATATCAACAGAGATATTAGACCATAAAGTCGGATGGGTTTGTTATGACTTTAGCTGCGAACGTGATCTCAGTTTCATTGGACAATGATTCTCTATATCAACGCGGTTATGGAATCATATTGCACACATTATTTGGACACTCAAATGGCTTTTATATGTCGGTTGGGGTCTTGGCTGCGAGGAATTCTCTCAAAAATGAAATAAAACATGTGTTTCAAGCGATGATTTATATTTACCCTGGAAATGAACTTGAGCGAGGCATAAGGGAATTGTGAGTTGTATGAACGATTATTGTAAAAAGCTTTGTTATTATTTCGTTTGTTGTTTTATCATTTCATGTATCTGTCAATAATCCAGGGTTGTTCGATAAATGACTGCTGATTTGTAGAGGGATGCGAACACTGAAGAGTTTTACGAAAACTGTCTTTTCCAGGCAACTTCTCACTTGATTTACACTCACTTGCACAAGCAAATAGCACAATATCATAATGTCCGCAATTGTGCTATGCTAACTTCACATACACTCACACACAAACAGGCAAACACACACGTACACACACACACACAAACACACACAAACAGGCAAACACACAGACGTACACACAAAAACGCACATGCACACACATACACATATACATACATACACATATACATACACACACATATACATACACATACACATACACACACACGCATAAACACACATATTGCTTGGCTATCAAACTATGATGATACCCAGTTGAATTCTCAGCGTTGTATTGTCGAAGGCAGTGTTGTATATTGGTATCATTACACGCACGACTATGTGTGTGTCTGTGTGTGTGTGTGTGTGTTTATGTGTGTGTGCTTTTGCGAGCAATCTGTGATATGGTGTATTTTATGATGACTGCATCTCAACCTACACACACTTACACACACACACACACACACACACACACACACACATCCTGTGTGTGTGTGTGTGTGTGTTTGTGTGTAAGATTGTATGTATGGCTGTGTGCCGGAATTTACGTGTGTTTTGCGTGTTTGTATACACGCTTATACGTGTGTGTGTGTGTGTGTGTGTGTGTATGACATCAAGTTTAATATTGGTTTCTCAGGGGGGTGCGATGTGCTATTTGTAGCCAATTTTATTATTATCAATTACAGGCAAAATCCAGTAGTATGAGGGAAGAGGTTAAGCACTATTACCACCCTGCGGTGGCCCCATGTACTGGAACCTAACCAAAAATGTATAATTTTACTGATATATTCACTGATAAGTTCAGCATCTTTGCAATGCGTATGTGTGTGTATTCATTTAATTTTCGTTCAACCATATAATAACCTAATTAATCTGTTGATTTATTTTTGAAAAATGTTTCTACATGCGTCACTAAATGTTATTCTCACTAAATATGTGTTTACATCCTCACTCGATATATTTTACATTCATTACATACAATACATACATTCATTCATTACATTGATTACATTAATTACATTACAGGCTTAATTATTTGTATTGCCTTATATTTCAGCGTTTTTAATGACCTATGTGTTTTACTTCCGGACTTTTTACCTTTTAGGTCCACAATTGTATTTATTTTATTTGTCTGTATCAATTATTTTATCTGTAAATCAATGGTATTTCTTGACATTTTTTACATTACTGTAAACGTACCTGAAAAATCATGTATCTCACGGTATGATGAATAAATGTAATAAATTAACTGGGCTAGGATTGGATTGGTATGTTTATTCGTCTTTAGTCGGTAAAGTTTTTCAGTATAAATTATTCCCATCGATAAGATATCGAAACATTATTGTACGATTATAATTCGTAATTATTTTAATTTATCTTAATTTAACAGATTGGCAACTATATCTGTCACAACCGTTGTAAAAAAACAAATCGATTTTTCTCTATCAATGCTCAATTTTATCATGCGTAATAGCTCACGGCTAAACTAAAATAGCATGACTTTCTTTTCTGTTCTTTTTTCTGCTAAATCAATTCTGTATGAAATACTTTCATTACAGAACACAAAGTATACAGTACATAAAGATGTTGGTGTATAATTTATTCAACTCGTTGAGAAATTATTCACAAAAATATATCTTCTATGTTTTCACCTATCTAACTGTGTATTGTGTTTAACTGTTTATTTAGACACTAAACTATCATCGATAAATGCATGCTTAATATATTTGTATGAGTTTGTGTACATGTAGGAATGCTTGGCGATCCTGAAGTAGTTAGTGGGCTGGATGTTATTTAATGTTATGTCATGTATATGTTAGGTGAGTGTCTCTGGAGGTCACCGGAGGTCACACAAGGTCACATCTCTGATGCCCGCCACCGTGTACGACTTCAAGGTTCAGGCATATCGGACTGGAGGTGGCCTCTCGGACTTCTCGTCAATTGTCTCAGCAAGAACAGAACGTAAGTTCGCTGCTTACACACACACACACACACACACACACACACACACACACATAAACACACATATTTGTGATGCATAAACGAGTCTTCACCCTAGGACGGACCTTAGAACATTTGTGTAAACTTTTGTTGACTCCGTGGTGTAGTGATTAGCACACCCGCCTCACAAGCGGGAGGACCGTGGTTCGAATCCCGGCGGAGGAGAATTGCATTGGGCGAATTCTATAATCCGACAGCCCCTGTCCACCCAGCAGTAAATGATGGTACCAGATATCAGTCATGTGTTGTGTCATGCATTCTGGGGAGGTGGCCCTCTCTAATACGTCTTCCGTCTTTGTGGCGCCATAGCATGGAGAGGGTCGCTTCTGCGGTGGCAGCGAGCTGCACGGGACACACATGTGTGTGTATAGCGGTGTAAAGACAAAATGAGCCCTGAAAAATGCGAAAATTTTGGTCAATATTCTGCATCTACTTCTATCTATATCTAATAAAAACAGTGTTTGTGTTCTGAATTATTCCTCACGACAACGGGCGGGTTTTTATGCTCAGAAAACGAGAAAACGATATAACGGGCTTACATGCTAGAATTTTCATCGTTTGTTACGTGTTTGTGTTCTGAATTATTCCTCACGACGGGCAGATTTAAATATGAGGCGAGTGGAGGGAAAATATTTTGTCAAAATTAATATAAAAAGATTCACATTTGGACTTTTCTATTGAGTAAGACACTTATGAGCTTACATTTTTTCTTTTTAAATTTGTAATATTTTTTATGAATATCAATTTTTATAAATATGAATTTCATTTTATTTATTCCTCCGCACAACTGGCGGGTTTTTATGCTAGTTCTATATAATTGTTTTGTGAATTTTTTACTTTTTTACTTCACGCATATACACACATCAAACGATCAATTTTTCTGAAAATATTTCATCTAGTAAACTATTGAGTGTCGTTACAAGATTTGACGAACACATTTGAAGAAAAGATGTTAGCACACACAAGTAAACAGACTGTAATATAAACAAACAATATGAATATAGTGTATATCGTAATTTATTCGTTACTATAACTTCATCTTCTGGGAGCTGGAACTTTTCAAATGCTTAGAAGCTGTTCTGTGTCACGATATTGTGCGAAACTTTGCTGAAAATTGACACAGGCATAATCGCTTATTTATTTCTAATTATGATTGCTAAATAATTCATCAATTATTATCCTAATTATAAAGTGTGCTTTCAATGTGTTAAGTCTAGAATGTTTTCGAGATAGACTATGGACTCGAAGGACTAGTGCAATTCTGAGATTGGTTGTAGATTTCATTCTCTCACGAAGCGTTATCCGTGTCCTTGTGTTTGTGTGTGTGTGTGTGTGTGTGTGTGTGTGTGTGTGTGTGTGTGTGTGTGTGTGTGTGTGTGTGTGTGTGTGTCGTGTGATTCGTGACAAGTCAACCAATTCTACTAAAACTTGTCTTCTGTCGGCTGTCGACGGTCGCTTATCGATAGAGAGCAAACAAAAGAGATCTTGTTCTCGTGAGATGTTGGGGTGCTTTTATCTTTATTGCTTCGTATTAAGGCTTTATTGCTATTTGCCGGAAAGGCCATTTTGATTATTTGTAATATGGCTGTATCTTTTAGAACATAAATTCAACTTAAAAGCGAGATTTTCAGATATCGGTATTTTATTTTTCACATGTGCTTTCTCTAGTTTGTGTATTTTTGTGTTTTCATGTTTGTGTGTGTTCTTCATGTGGTTTGTGTAGTCTCTTCTGTCTATTGAAGAGCTTATTGGAGGTCACGGTCATTAACGGCCGTCTTTTTTAGTTTTTACGGCTTCTGATTTTTAGAATTATTCATTGAGTTGTATTCATTGACATTCACATTCATTTCGTTCACTATCACATTTATTTCATCGTTCCATTCTTCATGTTTATCATTTTAAGGTAGCTTAGCTTTAAATCAACTGAGGGGTGCCGTGTGTTACCAGAGACCTGCGCACCCTTTAAACACAAATAACGAACGAACGTGTATTTTCTGCGAAATTGTTCCCAGAGCACGAACTTTGTGTTTTTATCATCCTTCAGTGGGACTGCTTGTCGTATCTTTCATCGTCAATAACACTGTCCAATGGAACAAATATTGATACACTTGAAGACTAACCTTGAAGACGTTTTTAAAATATTATTCTCACTTTGTACCTCACTCCTTTGTTGCCTAGCCATCATACACCAGGAGAATTGACCTCACTGGTATGCTCACTGATGGAGTTTTTGTATCGGTGACGTTGATGATTCAGCTTCGCCGTCTGATGCTCTCGATGAGGGATCGGACCGCTCCGAACCCCTACTGCCCAGCGCGTCCGGACCATCTTCTTCTTCGTCTGGTGTTCCCAGTTCTGACGTGTTATCACTGTCGGCCAGTCGTGTGAGACTGTACACGGTGGTGGGCAGTCTGTTTGCCGTGCTAGTGGTGATGGCTGGTCTTACTGCCACCACGGTCTTCTATTGTCGCTCCCGCACGCAAAAGCAAGGTACCAACACACGTGTATCAATTGCCTTGCAATCATTGTACGCAAAAATTTCGTCTTTCAGTGGGTTCATACTGCTTTTAAGTGTTTAGCAAATTCAAAACATTTGGGTGTGTATTATTTGATGTTTGCCCAATTCTACTTGTGTCTACTTGAGCACACACACACACTAACATAACACTCACGCACGCACGCAATCGTAATGCTAACATTGATACGATTTACAGTTGCATCTAATTGGACCTTTTGTAGTCAATGTCATGTCATCAAATATCACTCACTACTATAACATTACAAATAATTCATTAGAATATTACAAGAAATACTCCCAATGGTTACTCCGACTAATTGACTTATATATGCCTATGGTAGTTTCTAAATTATTATGCTTAAGATTTGTACATATTTGCTCATGTGAATACCACAGGAGCGGGTTGTATGTACGGCGATTGCAGTCAACAGGTGAGTCTTGAGCCGTTTCCTTGCTCGACTGGCGTCGAGGAATGTGGCGAGACAATGTGCGACACCGTTGTCGTGGCGGACGAGAAATCCGGGCCACGGCACCAGATCCACACTTGCGCTTCGGCCCCCGGAACACTCAGGAATAAGTGGAAGGTAGGCGATGTTGTTACTACTTGGATATGTCTACCTATATATCGTAAGTCTCGGTCATTCATCCCACCTGGCCCATGCCATTAAGCCCATGTCACTTTTCATGCCTGAAATAGTTGTTGCTTAATAGCATGGTCCAATTGCTTTATTTGCTCTACTCATACATTATGATGAAAAATCTGCCTTTCCTATCATTTACGTTAATTTACGTTTTTCATCGAACTATTGCACATATTTGTACTTTATTAACATTGATATAATTCATACTAAAATGGAGCTTGTTCTTATGGATAAATACACTTTTGGAAGACCGAAATTGCTCTTCCTAAAATATTGAGTATAACTCTTTATCGAAATATGGCCGTATATACATGCTACGGTATATACATGTGTGTGTGTGTGTGTGTGTGTGTGTTCATATGTCATTGTATAATGTCCGCAGTATACATAGAAACAAAATGATGAAAAATGCAAATGGAGAGCTGTACGATGACCGTTTAGTTGATGCTCTTATATGGACTCTTGAATGAGCATATAGTGACTGATCAATTATACTTCAATACATATATATTATACACATATACACCTTGTGTGTGGGTGTGTGAATTTCTAGTTTGGGGATAGGACGGGTTCTTCAGCATGTGTTGCGTCTCCACTGGCAGTGTCCATTCCACTTCCTCCTTCCCCGGGGGCACCGCCCCGCGCGACCTCACGAGTGAATGACATTGCCCTGACATCACCATCGCCCACTCTCTCTTCGACCAGCTCCTCTCTGACTCTGTCCCAAGCGACGGTCAGTAGTGTAGAGAGGAGACGGCGGAAGCTGCGCAGAAGTGACAGTAAGTGGTGTTTGTTTATTACCTCATTTATGTTTTGTTTGAATTACTGATAATCTTATCGTTTGATTTTTTATATTTTTCGCTTTGTCTTTTGCAATTTAGCTTTTGTCATCTACATCGGTCAATTCTGAATTTCAGTCAGATTGTTTTCAGTCCGCCTAAGACAATTCTAGCCGAATAAGATATACGGTAACATGGGTTATTATCAAAACATTTATGTGCTAATTGTGGGTATTTTTCAATCAAGATAAATTCAAACACGAACACTATGTCAGCTTATTTGCGTGGGAATCGCATGACTTGTGTCTGCTTTCAAACTTTGTTGCTTCTCAAACTGATTTGCATATTGGACGAGATGGGCGAAATCAATGTCTGCATTCTGTATGTGTTTGTTTTGCTTTGATGTTATTCTTTAAAGTACAAGTGGACAAATAGATCGTGTCACTTTGCTCAATACTGGTTCTTTTCCATAATCGTTTGCGCATTGAAAGTCAAATTTTGCTATTCTGGATTCTCTTTCGACTCGAACATGATCATATCCCCAATATTTTCAAAGTTTCGGGACTATACACTTCCCCGACACAAGCAATTTTCGCTAGGGAGAAATCGGGAATTTTTCAACGTTTAAAAGCAAAGTTGAAGGGGATTGACTGACATTTATAACGAAAGTTTGTTTGCAAATCCAAGCAAATTTGCTCCCCATAAGCAAGACTAGAGTAAGGAGACATTGAGAGTGAGGATTAGATCGATAAGGATAATATCAGCATGAGAGAATGGTTAAGCTGGATAAGATGGTAAATTTGGGATAACTTCTCCATTGGATCTAGCCGAATAATTATTCATAAGCTCCAATGCAGAACAAAAAGTTGTATTTTTGGCCACATAGCTGCGAATAGTAATTCACAAAGCTTTATTCACAAGTTGCATATATTCGAAGCTGGTATGCATAGATCTATGGGCTTGTTGTATACATTTACTCATATATGTTTTCGTTTTCTATCGAATCAGTTACTTTTTATTCATTAATATTGCTTAATTGCAATAATAATAATTATTTTTGTAGAAATTAAATGTTATTTTCCCTATTTGCTTATTGTGCATATTTATTATGATTTTGTTTTTTTATTCTTTTATTTTCAAGTTTTAATTGTGCAAATTTCCGTTTTTTGTGTTTTTCCTCGTTGTTTACATTTTTGACTTTTATTGTGCACATTTTGGTTGTTGTGTTCTTTTGCGTTTTTTGTTTTTTTAGTTTTAATTTCACATTTTTTCTATTTTTTCCATTGTTTTTTTTTGTTTCAGGCATAGAAACGCAACGCAATCGTAAACTCGGCCGCAATAGTCTTCGCTGATTTCAATGTGTATGTCCGTGTGTGTGTATGCTCGTGTGTGTATGCTCGTGTGTGTGTGTGTGTGTGTGTGTGTGATGATTTGTTGGAAAATGTTGAGATTTGTGTCAAAACTGGTGACTGTCTAATCTATACAACTTTCAACCAAGTGTGACACACACACACACACGAACACACAAACACACACACGAACACACAAACACACACACGAACACACAAACACAGATGAATTCACAATATGATGATGTTGTGCTGTATTCGAGTTGCAATCAGTCAAAGATGAAATTTGGCCACGAGAGTCGGTTTGATGTGTTGCAATGTTGCAATGTGGCAAAAACTAACACCTTTCAATGGCTCAATCTGCGAGGGTGTTTCTGGCGCTGTGATTTATACTGCTCTCTTCGATAATTTATTTTGATTGCTTATTTTTAGATCTCTGTGTGTATTTCGTGTATGTCTCTGTGTGTCTGTGTGTTCATGTGTATGCGTGTATATGTGTACGTATGCGTATGCACCTGTGTGTAATTTTTTAATCAGATTAAAACGTTTTATCTGCATCACTAAGCGATTTGACTTTTTGACTAATATTAAATATTTTTGCGAGGCAATATTTTTTATATTTTTGCATACAAACACACACATACACATACGTATGTAGGCTTGTGTGTGTGTGTGTGTGTATGTGCGTGTGTGTGTGTGTGCATGCTCAGTATGCTTTGCGGGGCGTGTATTATATTGTGCCATTATGTGTTCTGTTATGGCTCATAAACGAGCCATAATATCTCATAATGATGCACATACGTCCGACTACCAATGTGCCCTGGTGTCGTATAGCCTACGCCATATACAGACATTTGGATCTGGACATGTGCTTTTCTGTGATTGAGCTCGGAGCGGGGTGTTGGTGTGGCGTGTTGTGTGTTACCTTTATGTATATGTATATGTGTGTGTGTGTGTTTTTTCGTTTTGGAATGTCTGGTTATAATGTATTAATGCAATAATAAATGGTATGTTTTTGTTTTGTTTTTTAGCTTACTATTTTTCTTTTCTGACTGAATGTGAGCACTTTTATTTTGTTTAGTATTGTATTTTTAATAAATAATCTATTTTTATAAATTGACAAGTAAATTAGAGTAAATTACTTCATTAACATGCGCATAATTTGTATCGGAATATGAAAGGTTTTCAGTAGCGCATAACAAAACTTCTTCTCGTAATATATCCATCACGTTATGCTGTACTAAGACATATCCATTTTTTCAATATTCCATATGTGTATTCAAAATTCATTTAGGAACCTCCATAAAATTGCACCCACGGTAATTTTTCTCGTGTGAAAACGTGAAAAATCACTTGTATTTTGTCTGTTACACTGTCTGTCTGTCTGTTTCTTGATAACTTGCCCTCTCTCTTACTGACACACTGTTTATTCAACACTAGCAAATAATTGTCCACTGCAGTTTGATGTCACACAAACAGAAAGGTTGATGACACAAAACATAAGTCACGTGTGGAAAATTGCTGGCTAAATTTTCACTGTGTTAATACAGTGAGTACAATAGTGACTTTCTCATCAATTCACCTAGCATGTGTGTGTGTGTGTGTGTGTGTGTGTGTGTGTGTGTGTGTGTGTGTGTGTGTGTGTGTGTGTGTGTGTGTGTGTGTGTGTTATTTTCCATTGTCAGTGTTGAGCGGAAAAACCCAATGTCCGCTTTGCATTTCAATTCGCATCTTATGGCTAGACCCTCTTCATCCCCACCACTAAGTTCTCTCCCTCAGGCATCGTCGCCTGTAGCGTTATGTCTGTAATTTAGCACACACGCATACACACGCACGCATATACACACTTGTATGTGTGTGTGTGAGTGTGTGTGTGTATGACGGTGCTCGGAGTGTAATGGGCTTGAGATGGCGCTCTGGGATTGCAGGCTCGGTTTATCTGCGAGATGTGCGCAGTGATCTGTTGTCATAGGCGTTCGCAGGACGGGGCAAAGCTGTGCACTGCCTCCAGGTATCAGTGGCTTCCAACCTTTTTCAGTTTGCTACCCAATTCAGCATGTCACCTCTTGCACAAAATGTTCTCAATATCGATATATCTGTATATATATATATATATATATACAGGTTAATTATCCCAGGTGGGTAATTAAACTGATTTGGGGCCGAATTAAACTATGAATTTATTTATTAATTTTAACAATTGGTAATATTATAATTATAAATAAATTATAATTAATAATACTAAATTGTAAAATTGTTACCCCATGAGGTGTTTTACCCCCAGGCTGGGAAGCAATGTTCTGGATAACTATGAAATCAAGCGCCTTGTGGAAAATTATTGTAATTTCTCGACGTCAATTGTATCTCACGTGTGCACGGAATTAAACATGCCTAAATGCCTGTTTTCTTCCAATAGCAACCAAATATGTTGTCACATATTGACCCGAACACATCCCTTTGTGCTGGTAATGAATACTAAAACGTCTTTTTCCTTTGGAAATTTCCTGCGCCCGTATACGGCTGGTTCGTTTGATGTACATTTTCATGTGTGTGTGTGTGTGTGTGTGAGAGAGAGAGAGCTTCTATTCATAGCGGCATTGTTTCTCGTTCTCTGCTTTTTTCGCTCTTATTCTCTTTCTGTTCGTCTGCTCTCATATTCTGTGCTGTCCTATCTCTCTTTCATGCACTTGCGCGCGATCAAACGAGCAGCCGTCAAATATAGCGACTTTCAATTCTGCGTTTGAATGCGACGACTTCAAAGCACTCGGCTTGTCTTGGCTGGAACATTTCATTTTTACTGGCACTCGACTACGAACTGGCTCGTCTAGCCAGCTAGTGGTTGTATTCCGTGCGTGCGTGTTTTACGTTTGACTGCATCGAATCGAGAGCGGAATATTCCTACCGCCTCCCTGGTGCCATCATCCAAGTCGTTGGTTTGGTTGTATTCACTCGAATCGGCCCCGCACACGCGCGCACGCCCATAAACGTCCTTATATTCACGATACCCTTCTGGTGTTTGGCATCATATTGATGAAATCATCAGGGAACCAGGTCAGGCTAGGCTTGGTTATGCTAGGTTAGTTAGGAAAGAGAAGAAGAGTCGGAACGGAATCGAGGCAAACGCACCCTATGAGTAACATCCCTAGCTGCGAAATTAACACGCACACATCAGTCTGGGGGATGATTTGTCAACTGTGATGTGATTTTCCCCAGTCGCAATGCATCGGGAATTTGCCAATCTAAGCCAGTTCTTTTCTGGGTTATAATCAATCAGTGAGCTGGTGCGTTTGATATGATAATGATCAATGAATGCCGGAACGCCGTGGTCGAAAGTCGAACGCTGATGAAAGACTTGTTTGAAGTGTCATCGCTGCTGCCCGTCGTCGTAATCACTGCCGGATGAAAAAGGCTGCTTGGCGAGCAAGTAAAAGAGCAGGAATAGACAGTGGCGTAGCGTGGAGGGTCCCCCCCCGAGCGGCACGTCCTAGTGTCCGACACAAGAGCTGCTCAAGACGTTGAATTATCGTTATATCTGAATAGAATTTCTCAATATACCATTCAATACTTGATGTTTTAGTCTCAGATTGATGAATGAAGTCAAGATCGATTAAAAGTAATGATCCTATTATAAGAGGGTCGTCTCTTCAACTATATCGACATGCTGGATTTGCTAATTCCTTACAGTCGTGTTGAAGCGCACAGTTTCTTGTGGCTAAATGACCCACAATCATGCATGGTGGAAGGCGGCGAAAAGAATTTACCGTCCCGGACAGCGGATATCCTAGCTACGCCACTAGGACAGAAGAGAGGACGGGAGACAGTCGGCCGCCGAGAGAGAGAGAGAGTCGTGCTGAGATGAACGAACGAGGACGGAGACAGAGATAGTCAGAAAGCTCGGCTGGAATCACCGCTGTTCACAATTGGATGCACTCGAAAGGCAATCGTGTGGAAATTGGACGAGCGGAATTAAAGCTCTCCAACACGTTTTTCCTCTCGGTTTTATTCGCCATTTCGGTCGCTCCCTGGCTGCGTACGGGGTGGTCCCGTCTGTTATTTTTTCGCTACATTTTCTAGCGACCAGCGTCACACTTGAATGAGACTGTGTGTGAATTTCAAATGCAGGGGTTTCTCAGTCTGCCTATCTTCCTATGCTGGTTTTTTTCAGTCCTCCTATCTTCCTATGCAGGGGTTTCTCAGTCTGCCTATCTTCCTATGCAGGGTTTTTTCCAGTCTTCCTATCTTCCTATGCAGGGGGTTTCTCAGTCTTCCTATCTTCCTATGCAGGAGTTTCTCAGTCTTCCTATGCAGGGGTTTCTCAGTCTTCCTATCTTCCTATGCAGGGGTTTCTCAGCCTGCCTATCCTCCTATGCAGGGGTTCCTCAGTCTTCCTATCTTCCTATGCAGGGGTTTCTCAGTCTTCCTATCGTTACACGAGTGTGTTGTGTTGTTTTACGTTGGGGTATTTGCAACTTGTTGAGACCTGAGCTTTACCAACTCCCAATTTAGCAACGCATTCACCATTCCGTCTAAACCTACCATCCGTATATGCCTCCTTTTGAAGGACGTACTACCTTTTGAAGGACAGCAAATGGGAGTTGGAAGAAATATTTTAGAATGTTAAGGGTTTCCATTTCAGCTGTCTATAGGAAAATCGAGGCGATTTCTGTACGAACGTTTCTCGATACCTAAGGGTTTTTTGTTCATGGGAGTGTAAGTTTTTTATAAACATTCTAATTTAAGATCAACTACATCATCTTCTATAGACACATTCCGTTTTATGAATGAATTTATATTTAGCTCAGTTAATTCCTCCTAATTGGACTGCACATTTTGAAATAGCATGTCATAATCATTCCATTCTATTTACGTCCCGTCGTTTCCTAGCCTGACAAGCTCGTTCGTTGCCACTGAAACATGTACATTATCTCTCTATACATACACAATAGCTGTCTTACTCGTAAAAATAGCTCTTTGGCTGTAACTCGCATTGTTCCATCACGCTGAGTCTTCAATATTGCCCAATGCGCCTTCTTGTATGCATGTATCGGACATACATCCTTGCATTGTACACACACATACAAACACACATGCAGAGACGAATGCGCACGCTACTAAGTACCGTGTTCGTATTGTCTTGTAAGGTCAGCAGATTTTCTGTGTGTCTGTGTATGTATGTGTGTGTGTCTGTAACTCTTCACCGAGATGTGCTGTGTGTGGAACCATGCGTCGATGTGTTTCCGTGTGTGTGTGTGTGTGTGTATATATATGGTGGAGCATTGTTGCTACTATGAAGTTGACGATAAACTTGCTGACAGACTTGTTGACGCGTTCTTCGTGTGTGTATGTGTGTGTGTGTGTGTGTGTGCCGAAATCGTCGGAGTCGACGCTTAATTGCGCGAGAACCCCGTCGAATACGACGCAAAACCATCGCTCACGTGGCGCGGCGTGTTTGCGCCTGGCTAGCGGAAGTGAGGAAGACAAACAGAGTTTGAGGGAAGGAAGAGAGTTGAAAAAGAGCACGGGAGAGAAAAGGGCAAAAGCGGCAGCTAATGTGCAGCAACTTGGGGCAAAGTTGTACATTAGGAAATAAATTCAAGTGCGGTGTCTGAATGAAAGCTATGTTTGTCAAGGCATCTTAGCTTGGAATTTAAACGTTGTGCATAAAGCGATTGGGCTACAATTAGTTGCCATATAGTTAATTGAATATGACCACTACACAATGGTTATGTCTATAGATTCTGCGGTATTGCTAGATTATTATGCGAAATGGTCTTACCAGTGGCGGATGCAGATATTATCAAAGGGTTAAGTAGATGCTCGAATGGGTCATTATATACATTATATATACATATTATTCATTATATGCATATTTTATACAAATATTTGGACCAAAATGTGGATGCGTCTATTTTAGATTGGTCCCGCAAAATTACTTTATACAGCATAAATCAGCGTGCAATGGACATTAAACTTTGTGCTTTCCAGTTTTGGGCTGTAGTTATATAGACATTCATATTTTTTAAAAGAGATTCCTCATGAATACTATTTATAGCGCGTTCAAGAAGATAATGCTATATTGAAGCTTTTAAAACTGATGTCACTTCTACATGATTTTCTTCAATTGTTTCATTTTTCAATCTACCCTTTTTGATCATCAAAACAAAACGATTTGGATAGATTTATTCAATCACTTGTATCATGGAATCATACACAACATTTGATGTCATATTTTGCTGGTTATATATGGGTGTCACTTGATTCATATGTGATCAGCCATATTTATGCACAAATATGGTCTTCACATTTGTTGTCACGTATACAACGTATCCATACAACGTCGATATAGTATTTGGACTAAAAATGAGTTAATATAATTATTGGTCGCTCATATAGTCCTTAAATTGTGTTTTCGGGTTTTTGCTTTAAAATTGTCTAACGATTTTTGGCATACATTTTTATCGTTATCTCATCAGATTTATGATGAGATTAATTACCTTTATTTAGATCATAATTTACTTCGTTGTAACTTTTAATGATGTAATACTTTTATTGGACGCAATAACACCTTGGAATAACACACATTCAACATCAAACACATTTTATCTTCGTTTTGGTTCTGTTGCGAATTGCATGCCATGTGCATGGTATATGGTATGTTCATACAAGTGGATGTATACAATCGGAAAACAGACAGTGTATGAGCATATAGACTGCGCACCATACCAGGATACTGGACTGAAGATGTTTACGACCTGAAAAACACAAACACACGTGCAAACATGGAAAAACACTCTTGAAATTTTTCTCTGTTACACTGTCTGTCTGTCTGTTTCTTGATAACTTGCCCTCTCTCACTGACACACTGTTTATTCAACACTAGCAAATAATTGTCCACTGCAGTTTGATGTCACACACACACAGAAAGGTTGATGACACAAAACATAAGTCACGTGTGGAAAATTGCTGGCTAAATTTTCACTGTGTTAATACAGTGAGTAAAATAGTGACTTTTTCATCAATTCACCTAGCATGTGTGTGTGTTTGTGTGTGTGTGTGTGTGTGTATGTGTGTGTGCTAAACATTTTGTGGGAAATGGAGGATTTGTCAAGTGGGGAATTGAAGGCCGGACAGAACAGGACAACTATGTGTGTGTGTGTGTTTTTATTTATCAATCGAAATTCGTTTATTTTTGTTTCTAGTGTGATTTTCTGACATTTAATTTGATGGAACAACTGAATTTATTGCATTTCTCAGCACTGATGCGGAAAATTAAGAGATGGCTCATTAAGAAGTGGAGAATCAGTGAGAAAAGGTTCACGCACCACTGATATATACTAACATGGAATTGGACGAAAGTTTCTTTGGAATTGTACGTTTTCATTCATCAGTGAGTTTAATCAAATACTGCCACTCAATTCGTCCTCTCTTGATAATTTCACAGATGGGTAATTATGGATATGTCAAGAGTGAAGAGTTGTGTGTGTTGACATTTTGTTTGAGTTTAATATTTAGTAGCGAGGTTAAGTGAGTGAAGGAGTGTATGGGGGAGAGATAGAAAGATAATGACAGAGTTAGACAGACAGACAGAGTACCGTTGTTGTGTGTGTGTTAGAGAGTTAGGCAGAGTGAGAGTTCCAAGAGTAAAAGGGTGAGTATGATGAAGAGAGTGAGATATAAACAAAATAAGAGAGTTATGCAGAGTGAGAATGGAGAGTGGAAGATTTATGCAGATAGAGAAAGAGTGAGGGAGTACCGTTGTTGTGCAGAGTGAGAGTTTCAGCCGAGTGACGTTCTGGACTGAGGATATGCAGTTGACTGCTGTCCCAGTACACACTGGCCACTGCTACACCGCACTTAAGATGCATCTCGCCACTTCTGAAGTGCTGACGACGCACTGTCATGTGCAGCGTGGCACGCGAGGTCAATGTGAACGACGAGGTCAACTCATCCTCGTCACGTGACCTCAGGTCAGTCACGTGATCAGCAGTGACCGAGGGATTTTGTGACAATTCCCTTCGTTCAAGGTAGATGTGACGACGTATGTTGTCACGTGATACCTGTCACAATATACAGATTGTTTTTAGCTGAATCACGTGACTCTGTCTCCTACACACACTATGGATATGTTTGATTCAACTTCAAAAGTACTTCTTAGTGATTCTTAAGTTAATCCACAAGAGAATGAGAAGTTGTCATTCATGGCGCAAAACATTCATTCATATCGTTTGTGTTTGTCTTACGGGCGATTGCTTCGAGCGTAATTCGTTAAGAATTGCAACAATACTCAACTCCATCTTGAAATATTAAGGAACAAATGGAAAACGTAAGCAAAAATATTAACATTGCTAGAGCGGAACAAACAACACCTGGTAATTGACTAATAAACAATAATGAATGTCGCACTTGTGAAACCGTGTTCGATTCATGTGCACTTCGGAAGTTCCTACTTCCTAGTTTAGGTTTCTTCTTCCTAGTTTAGGTTACTACTTCCTAGTTTAGGTTACTACTTCCTAGTTTAGGTTACTACTTCCTAGTTTAGGTTACTACTTCCTAGTTTAGGTTACTACTTCCTAGTTTAGGTTACTACTTCCTAGTTTAGGTTACTACTTCCTAGTTAGGTTCCTACTTTCTAGCTTAGGTTACTACTTCCTAGTTTAGGTTACTACTTCCTAGTTTAGGTTACTACTTCCTAGTTTAGGCTCCTACTTCCTAGTTTAGGTTCCTACTTTCTAGCTTAGGTTCCTACTTCCTAGCTTAGGTTCCTACTTCTTAGTTTAGGTTACTACTTCCTAGTTTAGGTTACTACTTCCTAGTTTAGGTTACTACTTCCTAGTTTAGGTTCCTCCTTCCTAGCTTAGGTTCCTACTTCTTAGTTTAGGTTCCTACTTCCTAGCTTAGGTTCCACTTCCTAGTTTAGGTTACTACTTCCTAGTTCAGGTTCCTACTTCCTAGTTAGGTTACTACTTCCTAGCTTAGGTTCCTACTTCCCAGCTTAGGTTACTACTTCCTAGTTTAGGTTACTACTTCCCAGTTTAGGCTCCTCCTTCCTAGCTTAGGTTCCTACTTCTTAGTTTAGGTTACTACTTCCTAGTTTAGGTTACTACTTCCTAGTTTAGGTTCCTACTTCCTAGTTTAGGTTCCTACTTCTTAGCTTAGGTTACTACTTCCTAGTTAGGTTAAACGGAATCGCAATGCTAGGTCACAAGATTGAGGTAAAAGTGGACACTTCCCGTACCAAGAATGCTTCTCTGCTCCTGAAGGTATTCTCACTTCTTATCGGTCTATTACCTGCTCTCCATTGAGAAACCAGGTGATGTCTGTGCGTGTGACGAATTTGGCGCAGTCGCTGGTGGCGTTCTGCGGCGAATTTGCCGCTGTCGACAAACACTGGCGCAGATGACGCGCCGCCAGTGACGACAGAGACGTTTGTGACGTGCAGTTGACGTGAATAACGTCGCCAGGCGCGTACACACTCACGTCAGGCGATATTTGAGGAGAATTCAACGGTAACGCTGAATTCACAACACAAATAAAAACAATTTATTACATAATTTAACAAATACGTATGATCTTCAAAGATGAATGTCGTATTTCCAACGACTATTCGTGGCGTAATATTCGACTTTCTCAAGACGAACCCAAACATTGCATGATGTCAAGAAATATCGCCTATGTGAAATGAAAATTTATAAATCCTAAACTTAGCTGTACAAAAAATTTATTCCACAAAATGTATTTATAGAATTATTAGTTAGTTCAGTTTTGTATATGGTATTCTCGGGTATTCTCTACAGAGTCGTTACAAGGTCGTGTGCCCCCCGAAGGCAATACTTCGGTTACCTGTTACAAGTTTAGCTCATCTATATTAGAGGTACGACTTTGGGAAAACGCAGTTTTGAACAGCCCCTTGGTCTCCTGGGACTTACGGTACTTTTATGCGCTACTTTATGATAAGTTTCAATAACATGCGCAAGACAGCGAACCTCCTAAAACACTTGGGGCCCCCGGCGGGGGGGCGGTTGATTCCCCTTGATGATAGCCCCCCAGGGAGTGCGAACCTGGTTCCTAAGAAGGATTACGAGGATTTGTGTGAAAAATTAATAACACATCTGCTTGCCTGTTTTATATAATTCAAAGGAACTGAAAGTTGTATGAATGAATATTGAAAATAAAAGATTTGTTTTTATTACATCATTCGTATTTTTGTCATTTCAAATAGCTATCAATAATCCAAGGGCGGTGCGATAACTCACTGCTGATTAGAAAGGCGTGCGAACACTGGGAAACTTTGAGAACCACTGCCTCACAACAATCATTGAACGGTTAACTGGAGGTGTGTTGTGTTTGTGATGTGCTTGCGGGGTGGATCTCACCAACAACAGAGATATTCTGCTCTTTGAAGGCCGTCCAGAAGCTGGGAGCTTCCGCCGAAACTTCACATCTGTATGTTCCAGCCGCCTCGTAGTCAATCTCCGACAGTGTGACCTCGGTCACTGATGACATCTCCATCTGACCACAACAGTGACCTCACGGTGACCTAACAGTGTCCTAACAGTGTCCTAACATTTACTCAACAGTGACGTAACAGTAACTTAACAGTTACAGAATAGTGACCATACAGTGACTTAACAGTAACTTAACAGTGACGTAACACTGACGTAACAGTGACGATATTTACGACACTTACGATGTGAATTTATAAATATCTCTGAAAAGAAGTAACTCTATTTTCATTTTTATTATCATTATTAATATATTATATGTTTATTATGTTATTTTGTAATGTAGCATATTTTCTTACTATATGTTAATTACGGGCTAATCCAGTAGCATGGGAAGAATGCAAGCACTATTACTACCCTGCGGTGGTCCCATGTGTACCGGAAGCGCCCAAAAGATGTAGAGAGAAATATAGAGATTATTGACAAATACGAGTTTAGTCGGGAAGAAGAGAGCTAATTAGAAAATAGACAAAAATAAAACCAAATACTGAAATTAAAAATGAATTTATTCAGAAGACGATATTAAATCTGGTTCGAGATGAAATGAAGTTCAGCTTATTTTCACATTTGACCTGTTTTACCTCACCTTGACCTTGAATCCTGCCAGGTCATAGCGTGTTTTCTGCTGTCGCGATCTGGGCAGAAAGTGGTAGAACTCCTGTTTGTCCTTGTACCACTTGACCACGTAGATTTCGGCGCCCTGTGAGTCGAACTCGCACTTCAAAGTGATTTCCGACCCTCTCACCATGTACACCGGCATAAACACGTCCGTTATTCGTATAGCCGTCGTTACTGTGAGGAGAACACAAGTAAATATGACCTACAAATAAGTATCATCGATCGAGAAAAAAGAGGCTTTTCGCAAAAGACTTTTACGCCTAGGAAATTGACCCATGTTTGAGCAAAAATTGTCTAGATAAATAAACTCCACAGGAAAACCCTATTAGCATTTTGTTAAATGTATTCGTATAATTCAATCAGACACCAAAACTCTGACTAACAAAATTCATTAACTTATCGAAGCTATAACCAGAAACAAAAGAAATGTAAAAACAAAACATTCTTGCTAAGGGAGAATTATTGGGAGAACGCTAATGTATTGGAAAAACTTGATTTTGATCTATTTCGACAAATTTCTTTAACTGGATTTGAATGGAGGCCAGCATTCGGTAATTAATTGTTTTGTGATTATTTTTTCCAATACGGATAAGAGCGAAAAATAGTCCTAATCAAGATGTTACTAAATGTGTAAAAATATAACTAACCTAAATCTTTCGGTTCCCAAATTATTATTATTTGCTTTTCCAACAGAAACATTTGTACGAAAACAAAAAGCTTTCACTGTTATTTCTCGACACACTTTATCAAGAATTCCATACATAATATGCCGAATATGAATGCATTTTTCACACTGTGTGATCAATATAGGCATTAGGCAATAGTGTTTCTTCAGTGGCGGATACAGAGTGAAATTTTGGGGGTTGAAGTTTGTGGCTGATCATTCATGTACATACCTCACTATGCAACGTCTTTGCGATAATGCTTATATCATCAAATTCTACATAAAACTATTTTTCTTGACCTCTTTTAGTGAACCTCTTGGTTATGAGGAGTTGATGGAAGCATTTGGGTGGGGGGTTCAACCACCCAAGCCCATCTCTGGATCCGCTAATGCGCTTCTTCTCTGAATAAGCTGTATTGAGGTTAAGACGAATTACAGTGGTCTACAAACAGCCAACAACCATAAATCTCAACTTTGCTCTCTTCAAGTAATCTGTCTAGCAAGATGGCGTTGGTTCGACGCTCTATTGCAAACTTGCAAACTGGCACACACACACACACACACATACATACACACACAAACGGATGGGATGGGTGATTTATGGTGTGTTTAATACATTGTGACTCCGTGTGTGTGTGTGTGTGTGTGTATGTGTGTATGTTTGAGCATGACAATGACACACACATACACATACACATATACTGACACACACACAGACACATACACACATACACACACAGACACACACACACACACACATACACACATACACACACACACACACTGACACACATACACACATACAAATACATGTATATACACTGCCTCAGACGCTTATTGTTCAAGATCGCAACATTTCCTGCGGATTCTGTCGATATATCTGGAGCACAATACTCTGTGTGTGTGTGTGTGTGTGTGTATGTGTGTGTGTCTGTGTGTATGTGTGTGTGTGTGTATGTGTGTGTCATCTAACTGTCACACGCTCCTAGCCGAGGTCACCAATCAGACTATGTTACCATGACAACCACGACCCAGACGCCCATTAATGAGACACACACACACACACAGGATTTGGTGTGATACACACACACACACAGGATTTGGTGTGATACACACACACACACACGTACAGACACAGACATACACATACAGACAAACATACACATATATAGTGGGATATAGTGGCGATTGGTTTCATTAAGTGTTGTTGAAGTTCAACAATTTGTCAACGATGCAGGATTCTTGCAATGAGGGTGCAATAATATGTTGCCCGGTTTTGTTATAGAATGTGTTGTTGTGTTTATTTTCTAGTGTTTTGTTTTGTTTCTGGAAAATAATTTGGCCAGTTGTTTTTGTCTTTTTGTTTTTACTTCGTTTTGTTATGTTTTGCATTTGGGTTTCTTTAGGAATCATGGTTTTGCAATTGGGACGATTTCTATGGGGTTTTGTAGTTCG
Source organism: Sacculina carcini (assembly GCA_916048095.2). Lineage (NCBI taxonomy): Eukaryota > Metazoa > Arthropoda > Thecostraca > Sacculinidae > Sacculina > Sacculina carcini. The sequence continues at coordinate 12,509,715 of OU696571.1, forward strand.
TAAGACCTACTCTAATCTTTTGAATTTATTGTTGAAAACCAGAAATTTGGTTGTATTCGAAAGCACACGTATACTCATTGAGTGGTTAATGGGTATGTGGGGTAAATTGGGTAACTGGGTCATTCTGTCAGTATTTAAGATTATCCAGAAAATTTCTTCAGAAAATTTAATTTTGTTTTTTGATCAAAATCTATTATTAAATTTCACAAACTGCACCACGAAGCTTTTACAATCTCACAAAACATTCTGGAATTTATTTTCAATCTTAATCTGGAAAAATAATTAGGAAACTAAATGATTATATACAGAACATGTATGTAGCATTTCAACCCTGGCTCTTTTACAAGGGCTGATTTTTAAAATCTATATGAATTTGTCTAATATAAAATATAATCTGCAAAAAATTATCACTATAAAACAAATTATATTATATACTAAATTACTTTAGCCAAAATATGGCGTGATTGAGTGTTAAAACACAACTTTTGTTTTTTTAATTACGAATGTTAATCTTGTTAATGTCTTATAAATTTTACGCAACACTTAAATGTTAATAAGAACTATATTTTTATATTTTATTTTTTGGTTAAATTTGTGGGAGGACTTTCGTGTCTTTTGCGTACAGCTATCCAAGTTGTGGTGAATTGGTGATTTTTCATAAGTTCAAACTCATTTCAATCAGTTCCTTTGATATATCATTCAGGTCTAATAAATTCGAAACGTTACCCTTCTCGCCGAGATAGGGGCAGAGATAGGTTTTTACACTTGGTAAAGTACAAAGTTCGCTATAATCTTTCCGGAAGCACTTGAAAACATTTCTCTTCGAAAAATTCTATAGTTGATCGAAATGTGTGTATATTTTATCCAAATATATTTGTCATTTGTCTTCATGCTGTATGTGTATATATGATCAAACCCACATGATGTCTTGTGTTTATAACATTTGTTTGTGTTTCTATGATGTCTTATGTTTTTCTTTATTTGTTTTCAATATTCTATATCTGCAGCGCATCTGAAACTGTGTATGTGAATATTTGCACTTTATAAATACACATTAACTGACCTTACCTTACAAGAGTCTATGCTGGAATGCTAAAGAACAAGTAAACAAATCGTAGAAATATTGTAGCCAATATCTCACCGTAGACACAGCCGAATAGGATCACAAATTCTGTGAGATGCATGTTTTTTCAGCGCAGACCTGTTGAACAAACGCATTTTTCCCAATTTCAACCTTTCACCTCAATTATCAACAAATTTACAAATCACATCAAGATGCCAGCCCTGTTGAGAAAACTTTAAATTTGTATTTTTCCATTTCATATCTATTTTTCACTTGTTAAAGGTCGGTTATATAAGGCAGTCTGAAAACTTACTCCGTAACATGTTCAAATCTTGTGCGCGCTTACACACACACACACACACACACACACACACACACAGACAGAACGACGTACACTTTTACATGATGAACGTACACACACACACACACACACAAACACTTGCACTTGTAGAGGAGCTAGGAACCTGCGTGCGTCTTGGTCGACGGTAGCCAAGCGACTACTGGAAGCGAGCCGTCGGAAGCGACGAGCGTCGAAATCGACGAGGCTGTTGCGACATGTGTTGTTGACACGACGTGTGAGAAAAAGTGGTGTTTGAGAGTGTGCTAGTGTGTTGTCATTGAATAGCAGCGATACTTTGCGAGCGCTGCAAGTGGGCTGTTTTTCAGCAGTGTTTGAAGTTGTTTATGTTGTAGCTTGCTGTATGGTGGGCTGGGTGGAAATGTTTGGCGCCTACACACACACACACACACACACACACACACACACACACATGCTAGGTGAATTGATGAGAAAGGCACTATTGTACTCACAGTATTAACACAGTGAAAATTTAGTCAGCAATTTTCCACACATGACTTATGTTTTGTGTCATCAACCTTTCTGTGTGTGTGTGTGTGTGACATCAAACTGCAGTGGACAATTATTTGCTAGTGTTGAATAAACAGTGTGTCAGTGAGAGAGAGGGCAAGTTATCAAGAGACAGTGTAACAGACAAAAAAACAAGTTATTTTTATCGTCTTCACACGTCAAATAATTTCACCTACCGTGTTGTTCTGGATTAATTTGTTTATTTAGCTTATGATTGAGTGGGACATTTCAGAGATTACTTCTCTGCTGTTTCCCGAGTGAAATAGCTTGTTTATTTTAACTGGCTGCAGTTTGTCGAGTGCATTTGTAATGCATGTCGCTTGTGTGCCGGCGGGCGAGAATATAATTTATGTGCTGACATGAATTGTTCAAGTTGATGTCTGCAAGCAACTATGCTAAACGGGCACAGAACAACTAGAAGTGAAGTGCCTGAATTCTCCCAAACGACCCGCAACTGAAAATATGAAAAAATGGATAATTTTTCTAGCCAATTTAGCTGAGAGAGTTTAGCTTTTTTTTAAATTGTAATCTGTTAATAAATACAGCATTATACAATTATTGTTCTTAATATTAATTACAGACAACTCCAATAGCATGGGGGAAGAGTGCAAGTGCACTATTACCACCCTGCGGTGGCCCCATGTACTGGAAGCTAACCAAAAAGTGTAGAGAGAAAGAGAGCTCGAAAAATTAGGAAGTGTGGAGAGAAACGAATTTCGAAAATAGATAATAAATAGATAATAAAAAACTACATAATGTCATTCCGCCCACTCTCTTCAGTATATAGCAACCGTCAAAAATACATTCCAATGAATGTGAAGAAATATGAATAATTTATCCACATTTATACTTTTTATGCATTCGTTATGGAACTAGGTTTTCCATAACAAAGCTTTGTTTATAATTACGAGTATATCCCGCTCTTTCTGGTTATTTTGCTGTGGGCTGATATTTCGACAAAACATTCATCGGTGTTTCATAGGAAATTGTTTCATAGCCTTGCCATGGTAAGTTGATATGGTGCCTCAGAATGGGCGCTCTAATCAAAATACAATATTGAAATGTCAACCAAATTTGTATATAAGATATTTCATTACAAAATATCTCATACACCAATTTTTATTTTTATTCAAATTGTTTATCGTTTTTTTCAGTATTTTAATATACTTTTTCACACCATTTGGCTATATATATATATACGTTTTAGTATATGATATCCGCTATATAAGCTGCGTTTAGTGAGCGCTCACAAATGATTTGCATAAATGACCCGACGATATGCTACATACACACACATACAGACACATACACATACACAGACACACACACACACAAACATACAGACAAACTTGACTTGAGTCACGTTTCAAAGCGGAGTGCGTGGGGGATTTGTGTTGAAGTAGTGTATGAATACAGATTCTAGTGGTGACAAGCATACTAACGTTTAACGTCAATCACAACACACACACACACACACATACATACACACATACCTACACATACAGACACACACAGACACACACGTGTGTTCTTACTAGTTGTTCTTACTAGTTGTCTTCGCAGGAATAAGTCAGACAGGCTCGTGACTCCCGCCTTCCAGTTGTCATATGTCTTCTTAAACAGTTGTGTCGTTGGCTGGTGTACTATGTCGCTTGGCAACCTATTCCGTCTATCTACTAATCTATTTGGGAAACTATGTTTTTGGAGGTCCTTTTTAATCCTGCGTTTTTGTAGGCCAAAACTGTGGCTCCTATTAGATTTTGAGAATTGAAACAGCTTCCGATTTTCCATTTTATCCTTCCCCGTAAAACATCTATAAACTGAGATTAAATAGTACTGTGTGCGTGTGTGCGTGTGTGTGATATGTGTGTATATGTGTGTGTGTTCGTGTGTGAGTGTTCGTGTGGGTGATGTTTTATTTTACACTGAAATAGCGTAGTCTGTTATTAAGTGTTATTTAGACAGTCAATTATATTAAAGAATGTATTTTGGCATTGTTTTCTTCATGCATGTCGCATGCATGTCAGCTCATGTCACATGTTTATTCCCGACAAGTCACCATAAATATGTTTACATTTCTTTCTTTCAACTGTGTGTAATGATGTGACAAATATACTTACTTACTTACTTACACACACATACACAAACATACACATACACCTACACACACATACACAGACACACATACACATATAGATAGACACACATACATACACAATGTATGTGTAATACACACATACATATACATACACACACATACACACACACATACACACACATGCGTGTGTGTATGTACGTTGTGTTATATTGTGGACTTGTTTATACATATGTCTTTGTTTAAAATGCCACTGTTTTTTGTCTTTGTTTGGTGTTTTTTTATTTATGCGCAATTTTCGTGGATTAAAAATTTTTTCCTTGCCGTGTTTATTTCTGTATTTTGCCACTAGGGAATTAATCAGCTAACCATTTAAACAGGGACTTAATTAATTATGGAATTGCCCTAATATTTTTGGTCAGTTTTTGGTCAGAAGGAACGCAAAATGCAAATGCAATATCTGATAAATATAAATAGAAAATAGATTTAGAAGATATTTAAAGAGTAAAAATAGTTTAAAGATATATATATATAGTAAAAATAACGACACAGACACATACTTGATAAATACACACGTTTTTTATATAAAAAATACCCCTTGAAATGAATTAAATATCAAAATACGTCGATACGATAAATCATTATATTATTATAATTAATGAAAAATAATAATTTTGTTTTTATTTTAAATTTGCATTGCGTTTGCGAATTATTTATCAATTCGAGTGTATTTATTTGGCTGTAATCTGTCGTTGAATGTACTTGCTGTTGGAAATTGATAAGCTGTAGCTCTTTCTTGTGAAAGTTTGTGTGTGTGTGTGTATGTGTGTGTGGGTGTTCTTGTTTTCTGTTGACTTTGTGTTGTCATCGTTATGACAGACATTTTTGGCGTATATCCAGACAACATGTCAACAAGACCTGGAGCGAACAGACAAGACAGTAATTGTGTTCACCACTTTTTACAAGCAAATAAACTCAATTAGCCCACGACGCATGCCTTCGTTGTGTTGTTGTCCAAATTCGGCTTCGGAAATTTTCACTCACAGCTCTCTTCGCGATGAACAGCTCAGATGCTAGATTTTGTCGAATTAAGTTGGCCAATTTCTGACAAGCCCCTGTCACGGATGTTCATGTTCAAACTAGACTCGTTTAGTGAAGGTTTATTTTTATACTGAAAAAAGGCTTTTGAAAGCTTGCCGTTTGCTTGCAGAGAGCAAAATCAACTTGGACTTTCCGTCTCGTGTCTTGTATCGGATGTTCTACAAATGATTGGGGCAAAAACCGCGTGTAACTTAAACGTTAGGCAAACGTTTCGAATGCCTTTCGGAGCAACGGTAGTGACAGCAACAGGCCTTGCAGAGTGAGTGAGAGACCAGAAGAAAGAGTGTGTGAGAGTGTTTGCAACAAGCGGCAATTGAATTTCCTCTGAATGCCCGGAAAAAACGGTCTTTGTCAAGAACGACCCAACTTGGCTCCAAACTTAATTCGCATCTCGCATTGCAATTGATGCCGCGGCAAAGTTTGGCAAACGCTTCGTTTTCGTTTCGTTGAACGATGACGCTTGATTTATGGTACAACTGGTTTCGAGAGTGCCGATAACGACACTTGAACCATTATTCTCCGAGATGTTGTCCAATAAGTCTTCCGGTCTTCTAGTGTCCGGGAGATGAGTTTGGTTGTTGTTGGAAGTTGATTTCTTTCTTTCCGGAGTTCACCTGACACTAGAAACTTTAATTGAAGCATGTTTGGACTTGACATTTTTCAAACCAGCCACAAAACGGCTGCTGTGTCATCGGCTAAATCCCGCAAAACGAATTTGGAGGCCCCAATTTAGATGGAAGATTAAGAAATGAATACCGAAAGATCAAAGTGTGTAATATTTTAAAATATTTGTAAATTCACCTAGATTAACTAATACCTGAAATTAATACAGTTTTATTCATACAGATGCCATAGAATTTCTATAAAAATTAAATGTTTGTGCTTTGATAGAAGCAAAATCTCGAATATCTTGGGACTTTTCTAGAGACTGGACGATACCACATTGTTCGGGGGTTCTCAAATGTTTTCTTATCAATTTCAACTGGGAAAAATGCATTGTCATTGATGCAATTATAATCATAATTGTAAATGTTTTACGAAAGGATGTTTCTAATTCTTGTATGATTCCTGTGCATGGGCAGATGGGCATTTTAGGTAGCGATCAAATGTTGTTTCAGAGCCAAACCTTTCCCTGAGGCTATAAATGGCTATAAAATCCAATAAGGAATAATTTTATGCGATGTTGGCATTTTTATACAGCCTAGCTTTATAGGGATTGGGGTTACCGTATGCTCCCAGAAGTCCATAAACACAAATAACGAACCAAGCTGGCATTGTTCACGTAACCCTCTTTCTTATTATGCTCTTGCAAGGAGCAATTCAATTCTGCAAAGCCTCGACAGATGCACAATCACACATGTGGTTCGCTAAACAGCTTTGAACATCAATTTGGGCAGGCACTGTGCACGAGATAGTTCTCCAAGGCTTAGTAAGCAATTACTCGAATAAATTGGACTTGGAATTAACCGAGATATATCCACTGTATGTGTGTGTGTGTTTGTGTGTGTGTATGTGGGTGTGTGTGTATGTGGGTGTGTGTGTGTATGTGGGTGTGTATGTGTGTGTTTGGGTGTATATGCTGGTATGTCTGAAATGTTGCTCCAATAATCCTGGCTTGCTACCCAGACACACACAAACGCACACACAGACTTGCAAACACACACACACACACACACACGCACAACAGTGTCTATGGGACAAGCAGATACCAGAAGACAGGTTGAGTCAATGGGGCCGATGCAGTTGCACAGAACGTTTGCCTTAGGGAAATTGTTGTCCAGATTAGCTGTCTGGTTTAGTGAAGGCGAGCCCACACACACTCGTTGGACGGGCTGCAAAGTGTCGATTTCGATACATTCACAATACGTGACACAAACACACACACGCACACACACACACACACGCAGATAGGTAGATACAAATTGGATGCTGTTTTGTGCCCGCAGGTGATGACCATAAACGTGTGTCTACGTGAAACCACACGAAATCTACAACACCCTAGAGAAGCACTTCGACTTGGGATAAGGTGAGATTCACGATGTATTTACTGCCAAGACACATACACACATACATATATACACACACAAACACACACACATATATAATTGATGAGAAAGTCACTATTGTACTCACTGTATTAACACTGAAAATTTAGCCAGCAATTTTCCACACGTGACTTATGTTTTGTATCATCAGCCTTTCTGTGTGTGTGTGTGTGTGTGTGACATCAAACTGCAGTGGACAATTATTTGCTAGTGTTGAATAAACAGTGTGTCAGTGAGAGTGAGAGGGCAAGTTATCAAGAAACAGACAGACAGACAGACAGTGTAACAGACAAAAAACAAGCGTTTTTTCACGTTTTCACACGCCAAACACTATATACACATATTTTACAAGTACTTGTATATACAAATGCGACTCACATGTACGCATAAATGTATTATATGATTATATATATATATGCCTGTGTGTGTGTCATGTTTGACTTTTCTGATTGGCATGTCGCGTTTGTGGTGTCTGTGTCAACTTGGAAATATTTCCTACTGACACTGCAAATTCACACTCACACACTCACACACACACACACTCATACACACACACACACACACACACACACATACACACACACACACACATTGACAGTTTTGAGTGTTAGTTGTCAGTAATGTCACACACACGGTTTTTGCCTGACATCACATCATCATTGCAACACAGACCTCCCACTTCAAATATAAAAATGTGTACATCCGATGTGGTGTATGGAAAAGGCGTACTTTTCGTATTAGCACGCAAACCGGACTATTTTTTGCATTTTAAAGGATGTATGTTGAAATGTTGTAGGCGGATTGGGCATTAGCTTCAGATGAAAAGTCAAACAAGATTTTCGATTTTATTTGCTGATTAAATATTTCCAACGCATTCACAATGCCATGTTATCACTTGCAATTGTGGACTTGAGGATAATTCTAAATCACATTTTGTGTTTCAACGAAAGGAAATTGTACGTAGATAAAATTTGATATCATCAATGCTGATAAATCTTGATCAGTATAATAATCTTGATAAATCTTGGTCTCAAAACGAACACCAACGAATGCCAGCAAAAATAGCAATAAGCCACACAAAAGTACAACTCACAAGGTTCGCTCATTTAATCACTACTGTTTGATAGAATTATCTACCGAGAGGTTTATTAATACTTGTAGATATTATTAATTTCTTGCTGTCTAATCATTTTTCCCATGTGAAACTGTTTTCATATGAATAATTGTTCTCATAATGTCCTGATTGAATATTCATAGTATATATGTAGTGTTCCCCTAAGATTGAGTTCTGAAATATTCTGCAAAAATCATTTTTCCCGCATAAAAAGTGAAAGGACATTGTGATATTGTTCACGTGGTTTTCCAACGCTGGATAATACCAATGTGATTATAGTCTTCTTTGATTCAGGTAGAGGGGATAGGAAAGAAGACAGCTGCTGTAGTTATGTAAGGTAAGGTAAGAGGTTTTCCAACTCTGAATTATCGCTACTCTCCACGGACATGACACTACAGAGATGGAAGAAACAATATAGATAGAGTATCCGCTTTAGTCGCATCTTACGACACGCAGCGGGTACGATGGCAGTATTCTTATCCCCTACCGCATGGTGAAGCTGTTATAGTTACACAAATAAGCGATGTTTTTGTGTACGCACTCAGTGGTATAGAGCGATTGAAGAGTGTCGTAAAGCGAACGTTTTAGCTCAAGTCATACGTGAACGAGTGAGTTGAGAAGAGCAGAATGTCCATGCAACTACGTTCGGCGTCCTTAAACCGACGAAAAAGAAGACTGGATTTGAATAACTCGACTCCGTGGTAGCACACCTGCCTCACAAGCTGTGGTTCGAATCCCGGCGGAGGATAATTCTTTGGGCGAATTCTATAATCCAACAGCCCCTGTCCACCCAGCAGCAAATGGTACCAGATATCAGTCATATGTTGTGCCATGCATTCTGGGGTGGTAGCCCTCTCTAATACGTCTTCCGTCCTTATGGCGCCATAGCGTGGAGAGGGTCGGTTCTGCGGTGGCAGCGAGCTGCACGGGACACACCTGTGTGTGCTCATAAGCTTCGACTTATTCCCGTGTAGCAGCTGTCACTTGAAGCATTTAACCTTTAACCTTTCACTCCAGCACAAGAGTCTACAAGATGAGGTGTTTCTTGTGCGACCATTAAGGATTAATTTGTTAGTCTAGGACAGTGTTTCGTAACCTTTCTCAGTGTTCGAACCCCGTTCAAATCAGCGGTCAGTTCTCGCACCCCCTGCATTCTTGATAGATATACGAAAATATATAAATACAAAAGACGTAATAACAAAACTTTTTTATTCAATATTCATTTATACAACTCTTTTAATAGGATTAAGCAAAACTACGTTTATCAGGAAAAATATAGTGCATAGGTTAAGCATATAATTCGCTTTAACAAATTACGGACACCTTCGAATCCCATAGGAAACGTGATACAGTGAATTCGTCCGACGGGTTCAAGTCGTGTCCTTGGACTTGGAACTGGGTACCTCTTGATCAGGACTCTCTGGGGGCAGACAATGATTGAATATTTCGTGCGATGTGCCTGTTCAAGAAGAGAGGATCTAGTGAGCACTGGGATTGATACTGTCTATTCGCCCATTCCAGCCAGCATAAGAACTCCGCAAACTTCTCTTGATGTGCCCGAAACATCAACTTCAGAGGAAGACAGGAACACTCTTTGTGGTCTGGTGAAGCAAGAATAATTGTGGAAAGAACAATACGCGAATCCAAACGTACCTACATTGTTAATTTGTATGCAGAGCCGTAGCAACCGCCCCCTGTACCCCCCGGCCGGGGGGCCCCCGAATGTTGAGGGGCCCCTTTGCTTCACGTATTATGTGATTATATCTAATAAATGCATTCAATATTCACAATGGGGGCCCCAAGTGTTGCCTTCGGGGGGGGGGCATAATTCCTCGCAACGGCTCTGTTTGTATGGCTGAGCAAAATGGAACCGCCGAAACCAAACAACTATTTCTGGACAGGGAACAATGTCAACCAACAACCAAACATCAACCAATCCATCAATCAATCAATCCAGCGTGCTCGTTCAACACCCCAGGATCCCAGTCCAACGTTACATTATCTCTATGCCATCGTTCCGATAATGAAGACATTAAAATGACGTCAGGAATTGTTGGAGCCACCCAGCTTCAATTATCATCAGGGATCACCTCCAGAGATACTCCTACTCGGTCCGTCACAACTATGCAACATTGGCGTCGACGACTGTTGCAGCGCTACTACCAACACCAGCAACAAAGACTTGCAACGCGATTCTGCAACACGCCGTACTGCTCAAGCTAGCACAATCATTAATTCAGTATGATGGCGGAAATTGCACAGGACAGTGACATATGAATAGTGCTTATTGCTGCAAAATTCCCTCCTGTGTATGTTTGTCTGTATGCCTGTTTTTGTGTGTGTGTGTGTGTGTGTGTGTGTGAGTGTGTTATCTTGAGATATTTAATCATTGATTGCAAATATTTTTATTCTTTATTCGACAGCCAGTGTTGATATATTATAATGTATTTCTTCTTGAGTCTTTGCGTTTTGCTTCATATCATTTTGAGAAATTTATTCAGAATTGTTTACTCAGCTTTCATCAACAATAAAACATCACTAAACCATTTTCTCGTGTTTCTGGGATCACGAAACCTGGACGCTATCTCCCTATCTTTGAACAGCAGAAAATTTCAAATATACAACACATTTCTCACGAGCGGACCCAGATATGTTTTATCATTATAATTAAAGAACAAGATGAAATGAGAAGAGCGTGAACGATATAAATTATATGGCTGCAATCTCCATGCACCTTGATCATCAACAGACAGACAGACAGACAGACAGATACAGATACAGAGAGAGAAGAGCAATAATATAAGAAAATATAAGCAAACTGGAAATGAAATATATTATGTTTTTTCAAAGTCAGGTGTTAATCTAGTTTGACATCCAATATACCGTAAGAACCTTCCTTCTGACCTTCATGTTGTTCTATTGTTCAAATCTTCCCTAGTAGTGTCGTTCAATTAGAATATACCGCTCTATTTTTCCACTAGCTGGTGAGAATTTTGATAAGATACGGTAAATTTTATTAATGAAAAAATAACCAGGTAACTTATGCATATTCATCTAACAAAAGGCCCAAATTAAATGTGATTACTGTTAAGTAATCACAAATTCACTAATAAAAATCAGTCAATCATTGCTATGGCCAAAAGAGAAGAATTAATCAAAGTAATGCTTAATTACAGGTGCACTTCTATTAGAGGATATCGTTCAAATAGACGTTCTATTGTATATCTGCTAAACCAAAGTACACATTTTTCCATTTGCATTGGGACGTCTGGTTTGCTATGATAGTGTCGCTACGTCATGATGAGGTGATGTCAGGCAAAAATCGCGTGTGTGTGTGACATTACTGACAACTAACACTCTCCAAACTGTCAATGTGTGTGTGTGTGTGTGTGTGTGTGTGTGTGTGTGTGTGTGTGTGTGTGTGTGTGTGTGTGTGTGTGTGTGTGTGTGTGTGTGTGTGTGTGTGTGTGTGTGTGTGTGTGTGTGTGTGTGTGTGTGTGTGTGTGTGTGTGTGTGTGTGTGTGTGTGTGTGTGTGTGTGTGTGTGTGTGTGTGTGTGTGTGTGTGTGTGTGTGTGTGTGTGTGTGTGTGTGTGTGTGTGTGTGTGTGTGTGTGTGTGTGTGTGTGTGTGTGTGTGTGTGTGTGTGTGTGTGTGTGTGTGTGTGTGTGTGTGTGTGTGTGTGTGTGTGTGTGTGTGTGTGTGTGTGTGTGTGTGTGTGTGTGTGTGTGTGTGTGTGTGTGTGTGTGTGTGTGTGTGTGTGTGTGTGTGTGTGTGTGTGTGTGTGTGTGTGTGTGTGTGTGTGTGTGTGTGTGTGTGTGTGTGTGTGTGTGTGTGTGTGTGTGTGTGTGTGTGTGTGTGTGTGTGTGTGTGTGTGTGTGTGTGTGTGTGTGTGTGTGTGTGTGTGTGTGTGTGTGTGTGTGTGTGTGTGTGTGTGTGTGTGTGTGTGTGTGTGTGTGTGTGTGTGTGTGTGTGTGTGTGTGTGTGTGTGTGTGTGTGTGTGTGTGTGTGTGTGTGTGTGTGTGTGTGTGTGTGTGTGTGTGTGTGTGTGTGTGTGTGTGTGTGTGTGTGTGTGTGTGTGTGTGTGTGTGTGTGTGTGTGTGTGTGTGTGTGTGTGTGTGTGTGTGTGTGTGTGTGTGAGTGTGAATTTGCAACGTCAGTAGAAAATATTCCCAAGTTGACACAGACACCACAAACGCGACATGCCAATCAAAAACACTCATATATATATATATAACACTCATATATATATATATATATATATATATATATATATATATATATATATATATATATATATATATATATACAGTCGACCCTTCAAATAGTTTACTCGAAGTAACCGAGACAAAATTTCGCTATTTTGAGGTGTGCTCTGTAGCAATTGTTATCACACTTTTTTACTGTGAATCGTTCATTTTCACAAACTATTTCCTAATTATTTACCACTTCAAATCTTTCTCATATGATTCTACCTACACTTTTCGTTAGCCCAGAAAATTATTCATCTTTGCGGTGTTCTCCTCTGGACGCCCTGGTTTTGGTATTATACAGTTAGCAGGATGGTTCCGTTTCATCAATGCTGAACACATCATTAGTCTCCGATGTCATAGTAATTGGAATTGTCAATGTTATTTGAGGGTCTATAATTCTGAATGATTCCTGTGCGAGATTATCATCAATCTGAGATGCTAGGCGACCACCTAGTTTGTCTATGCCCAATAATATGCCTGTGTCTGTGCCTAAAGCCGATCCTAGTAATTCACTCGTTTATATCAATCATCGTGCAATAGTCAACTGTTGTCAGTCGACAAGCTGGAGTCAACATATTCCATACATCATCCATTTAAGAATCACACAGAAGCCTCCGTTTCCCGCCATTTAGAGGACCAATAGATCATTCCGGAGGTTTCCGCTATTTGGAGGTGTAATTAACACGTATCTGATAGGCTTTTGATAGGAACCAAGCAAGTATTCCGCTATCTGAAGGATTTTGTTATTTTAAAGCCACTATTTGGAGGGTACACTGTACACAGGAGGGTACACTGAACACAGGAATACATGCTCAATAAGCCATCTTGCTTTGGTTTGACACTGATACAGGACAATGATTCAATTCTTTGATATACTAGACCAGTGGTTCTCAACCTTTTTTCTCACGGATTCCCCACTTCTTCTTAATGAGCCATCTCATCTTCATTTTCCATACAACAGCGCTGATAAATTCAATAAATTCAGTTGTTACATCAAAGTAAATGCCAAGAGGTCATTCGAAACAAAAATAAACGAATTTCAATTGATGAAAACACACATTTGTCCTGTTCTGTCCGACCTTTAGCTTCCCACTTGGCAACTCTTCGATTCCCCACAGGTGAAGAACCACTGGTCTAAACCCTTACTCATCTAGTCCTTCTTATAGATGGCTCTTGTATCATGTGTGTCGAAGCTGGTTTTTATTCACACAGTTGGAAATATAAATGAAAGTTAAATAAAATTTACTAATAAATTTGAGTCTAAGCTTTTTTTTCTTTTTCACTTGTATTCAAATTTGTAGTTTTTCAGTAGGCAATCTTTGCGATAAATACTATTTTGGGAACTTTTTTCAAATGAGGATTTGCAACCGAACATCAATGGTGGCTGGTACTTACACTAGTGTGTGGGTGTGTATGCTGTGTGTGTGTCCGTGACACCACCATCATGAAGGTACGTATAATTTAGCATGATTTCATGATTTTCTTGTTATTCTGTGTTAATTTGATTCACTGATTTTATTTTTTCACTGGTTTATTTCTTTATATGCATTTGATAAATTCAAGACGATGAGAAGTATTTTCTTTATCATAATTGAGATTCTTATCAATAGCCTGATTTTTCTTGGCATTTTTATTCAGCAATTCATGTTTTGAGTGCTTTGTGTGGTGAAGTGGTTCAGCTGATAACACAGTGACACATGGATCTCAGTGATGTTACGATTGAGGAAACAATAACCCACCAAAACACAGAGATTTTGTTTTCCTTGTTGTCAAGTCACATGAGTGGATGATGTGTGAGGAAAAAGCTCTGTTCCCTCTCGCAAAAGAAACCCAATCCAATTTACTACCATATTAACACAGAAAAGCTCTTCCACAAATGCTTGAGGACAATTTTTCCTCATCCACAAGCCTTTCTCACTTATTCTTCATGAAGATTATATTCTTCTTTTTATTATTCTTCATTAACTGAAAGCGAGAAATCCTCGTTTTTCAAGTATTTAGCGGGTGTGTCAGGTAAGTGTGTGAGTTTCTGTTGGCGATAGATGTTGATATAGCTTTTATCATAAGTCTACGCATAACATATGCATTAACTTGATTAAATTTTACCATGTATGTCAGTGTTGGAAACATTTGTCAACTCCATCCCTCAGGCGATTGATAATTTCAAATGGAATGAAGGACTTTTCAATTAAATCTAACTGCACTGTCTTGGGGCTAGAATCAAACAGCATTATATATGTGCCCTCTGACATTTTGGTGTTTTAAGCTGATTTATTTTCATTGATAACTCTACTATATCTTTACTTTATACATTTTTACTTTATTTTATCTTAACTTTACTATATAACTATCAATAAACTTGAGGTGTATTAATATGGTTTATTGATAAAGCTTATTGATAAGGTTTATTGATAGAGGTTTATCAATAAACTTGAGGTTTATTGATAATGTTTATTGATAGAGGTATATCAATAAACTTGAGGTTTATTGATAATGTTCATTGATAGAGGTTTATCAATAAACTCGAGGTTTATTGATACCTTTGTTGTAACAAATCCCCATATTTTACCAAATATCCTATTCGAGATCGCACGGTAATATGGTAATTTAGTAACAATGGTAGCGTTGTAAAGTGGTGACGTTGTAGCATTTCAATACGATATCATGGTAATATGGTAGCACGATTGTCTTGTGATGCGTTGCCATGGTAACATGGTAACATGATTCGGTGGTACGAGTAATATCGCAACATGGAAACGTAATAACATGCTCCCATGGTAACATGGTAACGCGATAACATGATAACGCAGTGACATGATACCACTATGACATATTCTCATGGTAACACGGTAACATGGTAACGTGATGGTGTAATGCCATGGTAAAATGGTGACACGTGATAATGTGTGTGTGTGTGTGTAGGCGGTTATTTTCATCTGTCTACTTGTGTTGGTCATATCACCTGGCGTGTCCATGCGACGTGCCAAGCCAAACAACAACTCGACATCGTCAACCAATTCTTCATCACCAACGGCTGCCGGGCGAGCGAAAATTAACACCACTTCACATCCGATCGAGCAACCAGTTCTAATTGGTCCCGTCTGGAACCAGTCCAACATTGATCCCGCAGTTGGTAAGTGTTGTTTGCTCGATATTTGATAATTGTTATTTGCAACTCGTCGCAATCATAAGTTCAATGGGCAGGTGAAAATGTTTGGCACCCGACATACACACCCACATGCTAGGTGAATTGATGAGAAAGTCACAATATTGTACTCACTGTATTAACACAGTGAAAATTTAGCCAGCAATTTTCCACACGTGACTTATGTTTTGTGCCATCAACCTTTCTGTGTGTGTGTGTGACATCAAACTGCAGTGGACAATTATTTGCTAGTGTTGAATAAACAGTGTGTCAGTGAGAGAGAGAGGGCAAGTTATCAAGAAACAGAGACAGACAGACAGTGTAACAGACAAAAAACAAATGCTGTTTAATATTTTCACGCCTAGCATTTGGACTAACAATATACCTGTGTCAAATCTCCTGATTTTAGCACTTCGTTCGTTAATTTTTCTCAATCATTCAATAGGCATGTTGTCTTCTAGTAAAAAATTGTGTGTGTGTGTGTGTGTGTGTCTGTTATGTTGTGTTTTCTGGTTTGTATTTGTGTGTCTATTGTTTTGTGATTTGTCAATCTGAGTGTATGTCGTTGTATGCCTGCTGTGTTGTCTTAATGTGTTGTATTTTGTGTTGTATTCTGTGCTGTATGTCTGCTGTGCTATCTTATTCAATATGTATGTGCGTGTGAATTTTTGCGTTTTTGAGTATGTAAACGTGAGTGTGTCTGTGTTTGTGCGTATATGTACTTGTGTGTTTTGTGTGTGTGTATGTAGGTGAGTGTGTGTGTTCGTGATTGTGTATGTGTATGGCTCTTGTGCTTGAGTGTGTGTGTGTGTGAGCGCTTTTGAGACCCTCGGGTGAAAAGCGCGATAGAAATGTCTTAATGTAATGTAATAATGTAATGTGTGTGTGTGTGTGTGTGTGTGTGTGTGTGTGTGTGTGTGTGTGCGATGTCAGATATCTCTTCCAGAACGGTAAATGCCAGCGGTTTGTTCGTGTTTACTTTGCCAAGATCACGCTTTCATGCTGATTATCTTTGCAGATTAAACTATAAGCAACTTCTTAGCATGGACAAGGCGACGGAAAATCTTCCAGTCTTAGTCGACCTCTTCAAAACCAACGGTGCGATTTTTGAATTGAATCTTAATTGAATCGGATTAAATCGGCCAAGCATAAATACAATTACAATTATCATTTTGATAATAATTTTAAATTTAAATTATATTTACGACCTGGTCAAAACTTGGCCGGGTTCTAAACAACAGTGACTGCTAACTCATGGGAAATTTCCCACTGTTTGGAAATGAAAGGGTCTCCGAGTCATAAATTTAATGTGTTTATGTATGTGTTTATGTATGTGTATGTGCATGTGTGTGTGTGTGTGTGTGTGTGCGTGTGTGTGTGTGTGCGTGTGTGTGTGTGTGTGTGTGTGTGTGTGTGTGTGTGTGTGTGTGTGTGTGTGTGTGTGTGTGTGGATAGCACCGTCGAACTATGTGGAAATTTGGGTGAAGGGTGAACCGTGTCAGGAGCGTAAATGGACCAGAAAGAGCAAGAAGTCTTGGCTCTTTTCGTCTGAATACAGGGAGGAGCACGAAACGGCGTGTCGTGGACTTGCCTTGATGCAAGAAGGCAATGTGCCCATGTTTATCACAACCAGAGTCCAATGTGACAGTACAGCCTACGTGATCTGCTTCTGAAACGGCTGCATCCGGATGACGCTTGCAGAATCTTCCAGACCATTGGTTCTTTGCCTTTTTCTTGTCAACGCGCCCTTCAACAAAATTCGAGTCCTTGTGGCTCCCCAGAAACACATGAATCTTACATATACACATGAATCTTCGCGACTTTTCCATAGAATTAAACTGTTTCAAAACTGTTTATTTTCACGGCCCGTGAGAAAATATGGTGACCCCCCATTTTTTAAATTGGCTCTGTTGATCCTCAAAAGAGTTTCATCGCCCCCAAGGGTGTCATATGGCCCACGTTGACAATCACTGGTCTGAAACATTGTGACATTCGACCGATTCGCTGAAGGAATGTACCTGATTGTTGTCCTAGCCGTGTGTGAATTTGCTAAATGAAAAATCATGCATGGTTTGACGTGAATTATCATCAAATTACCACATAACCATCATTTTCACTATATAATATACGTCCTTCGTCGTTGCGCTATGTTGTGAACATTATATTTTATTTCTATTATCTTTCCAAATTAATTTCAAAAATGTTCCATAAAACTTACTTTCTAGTCGTTTTCTATAATTTCCAAGCGCTTTTATATCAAAAAGTGTAGCTACGGCTGAGCATTATTCGAATAATACCGCCAGATTTGTGTATGTGCGTGTGTTTTTTTATCCGAGTATTTTTTTTCATTATTCAAAAAAACTTGAAAAATAAATCTATTGGAAAACGCGGTAGCATAATCTACCTTGTTAATGTTACTTTTTGTTACATATTACTTTTTCGGTTACTCTTGGAGTAACTTAATTTCATACGCACCCGCTCTGCGCTTACAACGTATCATTCAACAAACACACATATTTCTGCAAATGATTTCCACTCTTGTGGTTATTCAGCCCAAAATAACCCGTTCGCTACATGAAATGGCAAGTAGACATTTTCTTTCATCGTGCATTGGTCAGCGTACACATGATTGCATGCGCCTGTGCATGTGTGTGTATGTGTATGTGGGTGTGTGTAAGGCTGTGCACACACACACACACACACACACATACATACATACATACATATGTGCACGAGTGTCCGGGTGAATACATCGAATGGTATGTGCGACCGTTGGTTTGAAACACACCTTTGTACATTGAATCATACACACATGTGCACACACACACACACACACACACACATGAATATATGGACACGTGTGGGTTCGTTTGAGTGTGTGTGTGTGTGTGTGTGTGTGTGTGTGTGTGTGTGTGTGTGTGTGCAGAGCCGTGGCAACCGCCCCCCGTATACCCCGTCCGGGGGAGGGGGGGGGGGGGGGGGGGCGAATGTTGAGGGGCCCCGTTGCTTCACGTATGATATTCAACTTTATCATATTTATTATGTATAGCCTTTACCTTTTTGCTCAGATGCTTTCACCTGAGCTTGTATTATGTGATTATGTCAAATAAATAGATTCATTATTTGGTTCTTTATTTATATTGGGGGCCCCAAGTGGTGCCTTTGGGGGGGATAGGGGGGCATAAGTCCTCGCAACGGCTCTGTGTGTGTGTACCAAGAAGCGCAGAATAGACAAATTAACACGAATTTCCTGAACGAAAGAATGATGATTTTTCTCGTAGCGCAGTCATGCCTTGTTTCCAACAATAATACAATCGTTGATGGATGAAATTAATCAAAATATCCTAGCGCTAGTGCCTTATGACAGGGGTTCCTAAACTGGGGTCTCCGGACCCCTGGGTGTCCCTGAGAAGATCCTAGGGGTCCGCTACTTCTCCCGCCAAACTTAGGAGAGAGGATAGAAGGTACCCGTTTTCTTTCTCTTTGGTGACATCAAACCCCGCATTGATCAACTGTGTAGGAGCCATCAAGCTCATCCATCCAACTGAACAAGATATGTTTGATAGCTTTTGTGTTTAATTCTGGACTTTTTATGAAGGTATTTCGTTTTTTGGTTATCTGTGGTGACAGTTCATGTTGTCATTATCTATCTATTGTGGCTGTTTATACCAATTTTACTTTGTATTGAATTTAAAACGATTAAAAAATATTGAAAATATTTCAAATGTTTATTTTAAGACTTTCTTCGTGTAGGAATATGCAAATAGTAAATTTACTGCATTGTAATCATATAATGGGTACCTTGGTATGGTAATAGTAACTTCTGATTTACTGGCGGTCCTCGGATGGGACTTAAATTTCTGGGGGGTCCTTAGCATGGTAAAGTTTGGGAACCTCTGTCTTATGAAACTATACCTAGCAAGTGGCATTGTTGAATATATATTAGGGGGAAACCCCATCGAGTTAGCCTCTCTTTAAACTCTATCTTCAGTTGTGTTTCAGCCACGTGTTCAGTTGAGCATTGAATCACTGCTTAGTTAAAGGTTTATTAATATCTTCAGTTTCATCTTCAGTCATGTCTCCAGTTAGGTGTTGAGTCACTCTTTTAGTAAAATTTGTATTACCATTTTTAGTTGCATGTTCAGCTAGATTTTTGAGGACAGAAATTTATGATCTTAGGATCTTGAAAGAAAATTAGTAATTAGGATATTGTTGATCTTGAATTTCAGAAATATAGCGTAGCGTTTGTTTTGATCTTTTTTTCTAGTTAGCACAAACATAGGCCATTTGTTTCTGATATAACACGAAAATTGCGCTCAATATATGCAATATTGGCAAATTTCACGAATATTTCACGAAATCCAATTTGGTGATATTTGGAAATGGAAAAATGCAAAAATGGTTGACTCACAAAAATGCAGTTCAAAATATGCCCAGTACTAATATTTATCATATAACTGAGATAAGAAATGGTATTGATTAATATTTGATTTCTTCTATCAAGCTGTCGTTCAACCAATCAGAGATCAGTGTAGAATTTAGTGGGCGGAGCTTAGCGCTGTACCAAGCAGCGTCGTAGCTATATCGAAGCTATAGTGAAGTCTATAGTGAAGTCTACACAGGCTAAAGGTACGTGAGTTTCATCGTCAAAGCGGTATTTCGCTTGATTTCTGAATTAATATTTGTACATTCATTAAATTTTTGCAGAGAGAGTTGAGAATAATGATACATTATGTTGTATTTGTGTCGAATGTAAATTCAAAAACTTTTATGAATGCATGGATGTGTATCATAATTTGAATGCTAATGTTTCATATACTTCGTAATGATTTATTTACGTTACAACATGATTTTTACTGCTTATACATATGGATATTATAAAAATACTTCATTTTTGATGTTATTGTAGTTTGGTGTTTTTTTAGCTGTTTAGATGGTGTTTTTGTAGAAGATTTTCTAAAACATATCGGAACTGTGTTAATTGTGAAGTATTCTAGCTGAATATTTTTATTCAACTGTGTTCAACCCTGGGACACATGGGAAAAACCAATTGATAACGTTATCACTGTTACCATTTCACCTTGTTCGACGGTTGGGAAATTTTCCCACTGGTGGGTAATGGAAGCGGGTAATAAATGTCGAACAGATCAGGACAACTATGTGTGTGGGCTTATCAATCAAAAATCATTTATTTTTCTTTCTAATGACTTGTTTACATCTATTTTGTTGGAGCAACTGAATTTACTAGATTTTCTCGCGCTGTTGGGAAATTGAAGAGTTGGCTCAGAGAGGGAGATAAAGTGGGGAATCAGAGAAAACCAAGCTTATGTAACAATGACCTAGGCGAACATCTGCTTATTTCAGCTCGGCCTGAGCTGAATATTCTTCGGCGATCGACATGCGGGCTTCAATAGAGGTGCTAGTGATGGCGTGTACGATGTACATGGTCACATTTAACGTCGCTTTTGCGTTCAACACTGCCATTCATCCCGGAGCTGGGTACGCTTTCACTCCATCACCTCCCAGATCACCTCCCAGATCGCATGTTTCGCGGCCGAATTTCTTCCGTTCTGAACAGCGTAGCGAACGCGCACAGTTCTTCCAACTCTACTCGATGCTGATCCAGCAAGGAGTGCCACGTCTGCAAGCCCTGCAGGCAGCGAAGCAGCTTCTCGAAAGACGTGAGTTTAGATTAGTTTAAAAGATTGAATGCCTAAGTGACAGCTGCTACACGGGAAGAAGCCGAAGCTTATGAACACACACAGGTGTGTCCCGTGCAGCTCGCTGCCACCGCAGAACCGACCCTCTCCACGCTATGTCGTCACAAGGACGGAAGACGTATTAGAGAGGTGTTTCCTTATCCCCACCTCAGTCCCCCAGCAGCTTCGCCACAGGTCTCAACATGCTAGCATAATCACCATTTTATTGTAGTTTCTCTAAGATTTTTGTTCGCACAAGCGTAAACTCACAAATATTCCAATGTATTCCAAAAGCAAACACCAAAAGACTTCATTTTCCAAACCTTCGCTATCTACCTACACACACACGCGCATACACACATACACACGCACACTTACGAGCTCATTAGCCCGAATATAGCAAGCTTTACAAATATGAACAAATAACTTGTGTGTGTGTGTATGTGTGTGTCCAAAATGTATGTGTGTTAATGTGAGTATATACGGATGTATTTATATGTTTGTTTCATGTGTACAAATAAAATTAAATGTGAATAAAATGTGAATCAAAATGTGAACAAATAAATTAATTGTGTGTGTGTGCGTGTCTATGTTTGTATGTGTATGCCCGCGTGTATGCCTATCTGTGTGTGTGTGTGTGTGTGTGTGTGTGTGCGTGTGTGTGTGGGTATGTTTCGCAGAGAATCCCATTGAGAAGGACGATATTGTGTCTACCTATCAGGGGATGAACCACATGCAGGCGTTTAGTTGGTGCGATTACAAAGGATTCAACTTGGTTACGGTGCAGGACGTCTATGAAAGATTCGACAATATCATTGAACTATTCGGCACTGAAGGTTTGACTTAGACAAATGTTATTCTACACGGTGAATCGATTTGAATGCCTCGTTTTATATATACAATAATTAGTTTGTTAATTTTTATACAATAATTAATTTGTATGTGACAGCATCGGTCGGTAATCTGTGGGCAATTACCCACTGGTGGGTAATTGAGGCGTTGTCAAGTGGGTAAATGAAGGTCGAACAGAACAGGACAACTATGTGCGTGTGTTTTTATCAATACAAGAACGGGCTCAGACTCGATTATTGCAAGAAAACTAAGTCACCGATCCCTGAAATGTGTGTGTGGTTGTGTGTGTGTGTGTGTGTGTGTGTTGTGTGTTGTGTGTGTGTGTGTGCGTTTTGTGTGTGTGTGTGTGTGTTGTGTGTGTGTGAGTGTGTGGGTATTTATGTTGTGTTTGTGTGTGTGTGTGTAAAGTAAAGTAAACATCCTTCATCCGACTTTTCAGTACGAAAACTTCAAAATACACACACACACACACACACACACATACAGCATAAATACCCACACACACACACAAAACACACATAAATACACATACACAACCACACAGCCACACACACACACACACACACACACAACCACACACACACACAGTCACATACACCAACACACACAATGTACACATCATATATATATATATATATATATATATATATATATATATATATATACACATATAAAATCAACAAATATAACGCAGATTATCCGATGTTTACAATGTGGAAACATTGTAATTCACATGTGTTTGTGTGTGTGTGTGTGTGTGCGTGCTTGTGTGTTTTTGTATGTTTTTGTATGTGTGTGTTTGTGTGTGTGTGTGGGTGGGTGTTTAGGCAAGCGTGTAGCAGTTACCTTTTGGGTTCGAGATGAGCCATGTCGGCCGACTTTTTGGATTCAGAGAGGAGTGCCCGGTCACAATGTGACCTTTGACCCCTTGTTGAAGAACGACTGCATGGCGATGGAGCTGAGTCAGAATGGGGATCATGTGGTGTTTCAAACCAAACACATGCTGTGTGCTGAATCAGCGCTGCCAATTTGCCTGAAATTCTAGCGAAATTTACCAGTTATGTTTGGCAACTGTGAAAATAAATTTGGAAATAATCGTAAGCGGAATATTTTTGCGTTGTTGAGCAAACTCATCTAACGGATATATATTATTATAATTAAACACATTTCCGACTTTTGAATGGTGTAGATAACTTCGCTAAAAGCTCATAAAAGCAGAAGGGAATTTTTATTCACAATAGACCAACATTTATACACATTTATATGCACACAGCTGTATTGATTAACTTTATTAATTGTTATATACAAAATATATATTTGATTAAATTTATCGTTATGTCCCCTAAGTGTTCTGCGTAAAATAATATGTATTCTTATTACAGATTTCAACTATAAGCAGCATTGCTGACGAACTTGCTAAACGATTTATTTCAGCCCTTTAGTGTGGTGAATTGGATTTATTTGTTGGAAAATACACGTTATTTTGTAAGATTGTTGCTTCGTGTCGAATCGAAGCTTGTTGATTCAAGTGTGTCTGTTCACTGTTAGAATCTCTCATGATATATATATATATATATATATATATATATATATATATATATATATATATATATATATATATATATATATATATATATATATATATATATATATATATGTATGGAATACAGATTATTGTATGATATGTGTATTAGGTTGCTTGTCGTTTTCCTGTTTTGTTTTGTACTTCAATTTGTCATTTACTTGTCTTTTACAGCGAAAGAAGTTTGTCACTTTCTTGTCTTTTTTGCTCGAAGTTTGTATTTTCTTGTGTTTTTCGGCTTCAAGTTTGTCATTTTTTCCATGGTTGTGCCTGGCAACCCTTTGCAGCAGCACTCACTCGCGTGCCAACTGAAAACCTAACAAAACATCACCTGCCACATTTTTGTGCACAGGTGCAGTGTGCAGTGCAGTCAAGCGTGTGCAGTCAGTGCAGTGTGCAGTGCATTATTGCAGGATTCCTGCTACGTTGCACGCACACACACACCGACAACACACCTACAAACCTACAAACACTTGCCCGTATGTCTGTCTGTCTGTCTGCCTGTGTGTGCATGCATGTGTCTACCGGTGTGTATGTATGTGTTTGTGTGTGCGTGCATATGTGTATGCGTATGTGTGTTCATGTGTGTGTCTGTGTGGGTGTATATGCTGGTATACACGATTCAATGAGCAAAGACTTGACTAATATACTCGTATTCATGCATACAAACTCGCACACACATTACATTACATTATGGAAAAATTTATATAGCGCCCTACACCTAGAGGGTCTCTAAGGCGCTGCACACACACACACACACACATACACACACACACACACACACACACACACACACACACACACACACACACACAAACACACACACTAACACAAATGCATGCATTCACAAGGTAAAAGATGGAGAGGGAGAGAACAGAGAGAAAATCACACCTTATATTCATCGCTAGTGTACACAATGTTATCTAAGATATAATAGGACTTCAACAGAAAAAATTTCTTAGAGTGTTTTTTGAAAAGAGGAATAGAAGTGATAGAACGCAGTGTTGGGGAGAGCTTATTGTAAATACGGGGTCCTAAGATAGATAGACAGCGATTATAGTGAGAATGTCTAGAAGGAAAAGCAGGCTCCAGTAAGAGACGAGAATCATCAGATGACCTAAGTGTACGAGTAGATTTTTTAAAAGACAGAAGATCGAATAAATACGAGGGCTTACGAAGAATAAGGGTAGAATGAATAATTAAGCAGACACGATGGTCAATAAGTGCCTTAATAGGGAGAAGTCCTAATTTTTGTAGAAAGGGAGAGACATGAGAGCCAGCAGGGATATTGTAAATTAAACGACAGGCTTTATTAATAACAGATTGAAGTTTGCGAAGCTGGCGGTGGTTAAGAGAAAGAAAAAGCGAGCAACAATATTGAATCCTACTGAGAATGAAAGAATTAGCTAGTTTAAAGGCAGCAGAGACAGTTAAGTATCTTCGGATAGAATATATTCGCCTAATATGAAAATTACAGACCCTAATAATATCGGAGATGTATAGATCAAAACAAAGAGAATCATCAAGTAAAACACCTAAGCTACGAACAGAGTTAGAGAGAGGAACAGATAGAGAAGTTAAGCTTCTAGAAGATTGAAAAATGATATATTTAGTCTTATCGGGATTGAGCTTAAGATGGTGGGAAAAAGACCAAGTTTCAATATCATCCAAGAGAGAAGAAACAGAAGATTGGGAAATAGTATTAGACGAGAAAATAATTTGGATATCGTCCGCAAAGATTTGGAAAGTGACATCATGACGATGAAGGATTGCACCAATGGAAGTTAAGTAAATATTGAAAAGGAGAGGGCCTAGGACGGATCCCTGTGGGACACCGTATGAGAGTGGGAAAGACTCACTACAAGAATCACTGGTACAAACAAACTGAGACCGAGTAGAGAGATAAGAGCGGAAGAATGATAGTGCAGTACCACTAATACCTAGGTTAGACAGAGTATTGAGTAGAATTAGATGATCAACAGTGTCAAAAGCTGCAGAGAAGTCCAGTTGAATGAGAAGAACATCCTTACAAGCAAGAGTAGACTTAAGAATAGAGTCATAGAGGAAGAGAAGCGAGGTTTCTGTGGAGTGAAAGCTACGGAAGCCTGACTGTTCAGGGAGAAATAGATCATGGCGCTCAAGGTAGTCCGAGATCTGGACATAAGCAGCCATTTCAAGAGATTTGGATAGCCAAGGAATTCTAGAGATGGGACGGTAGCTAGACAAACAATTGGGATCAAGGTTATGTTTTTTCAGAATTGGGAGAATACTGGCACTCTTTGACGCAAGAAATTCGCCAAGAGAGAAAGCCGTATTGATAAAATAAGTGATGAAGGGAAGAAGTAACTCAGTACAGTGGGGAATTCGAGCAAGGTCAATAGGATCCAGGGAGGAAGATCGAGTGTGAACACGTCTCAATAGTAATCTGCAGTCAGAAATGGAAATTGGGTGGAACGAGTGAAAAATGGAGGAGGTAGCGGGAGAATAAGACAATATAGCAGGAGGGAAACGACAGCAGATATTAGAGATTTTTGTCTCAAAGAAATTAGAAAATAGGGAAGGTAAGCGAGATGAATCACTATCAGGAAACACAAGGGTATTGGAATTGCCTAGGAGTCTATTGAAAATATTCCAAAGAGATTTACTATCAAGACAGGAGGAAATCTTAAAATTATAATAGGATTTTTTGGCGTTCTCACACAAGATATGATGGTGACGCCGTGCAACACAATAAGAATTCCATGATGCGTCATTTTTCAGACGCAACCAATGGCGCTCAAGTCGTCTAAGAGAAAGCTTGGAATTACGAATTTCACTATTGAACCAGGGGCTATGAAGAGAGAGAGAGGAATGAAACTTCTTAACAGGAACAAACTGATCTCTAAGAAGTTCAAGACAGGAGTTGAAATATTTACAAAGATCAGAAGGGGGTAAACAAATATATGAATCAGAATTGAAAGAAGAAAATATATTATTGCATAGTGAGTCATAATCAGCATTTTTATAATCTAAAAATGAGACAGTTTTTTTAGATCTTATGATGATAGGAATAAATGCGGAAAATTCAACTAATGAGTGATCAGAAACAGAAGAATCAATAGGGAGAATGGTCAAATCCTTAATAAAAATAGGAGAGTCAATAAACGAAAGCACTAAATCAAGGGTGTGGCCACGTTCATGAGTAGAGCCGCACACATGATTTGACAAGCCATACGAAGAAATTAATTCTAGAAACGAAGATGTGCACGACTTGAGATGAGGAGCATCTAGCCAAAGATTAAAATCACCACATAAAACAATCCTAGAAGAAAACATAGATACAAGCGTGTCAAGTAGAGTACTAAACTCATCTAAGAAAACAGAACTAGATACATAGTTACCACGATAGATTGAGAGAATACAGACGGGGAGAGAGTAACGGCTAGTGATCTTACAGCAAACATATTCGAAGGAATTGATACACAGACCTAACTTACATTGAATAAGACGGATACAATCAGAATTAAAAATAATAGCAACACCACCACCAACAGACTTAGAGGAATTAGAACTATTGATGGAGCGAGACTGGTGATAAGCGGAGTAGTTAGAAGGAAGACAGCTATTAAAAGTAGAAATTTCAGAGGGAGAAAGCCAAGATTCATTCACAAAGAAAATGTCATAATTAACTACGACAGAGACAAAGAGAGAAATTTTAGATCTAATAGAACGTAAGTTCCAAAGAGCACAACGTACATATTTACAATCAGCAGAAACAGAGAGTGATAAATTATTGAGATTAGATTTAGGTGAAGAACACTTAGCGGTACAACGAGTTTGAGGATGAGAAGTAGACTCTTTGACGCTGGAGGTGGACGAGGCTGGAAGATCTGGCTGGTCAAAATTCACGTCTAGTTTCCCGGACGGCAGTCATCGCTGGTCTTGGTGCGGTATATAACTCGAGTTCTCGCCAAGATTAAGCAGGGACACGAGGGGTCAAACGAAGAGTGGCTGGCGCTGCTACGACCAGCTCGCGAACAGTTGGCGCATTTGCTGGCAACTTTCAAGGAACACGATTTTGTGGCGTGTTTGCCAGCACACCAGCCACAGGTGTTCTCTCGGGCCGAGCACTTGACAGCCATGTGACCGTGACGCTGGCACTTGGCACAGCGAGTGACCCAGTAACGGTCGTGTACCACGCACCGTCGGTCGCCCAGGTAGAGGTATCCTGACTTCATCACGACGTCACGGATGGCAGGAGAGACGGCGGCAACAACTGTCTTTGAGTGGCTTGCAGACTTCTTTGAGAAAAGCACCTTGAAGTCGGAAGAGTGCTTGATTGCTGTCTGGACTCCATCATTTTTGAGGCACACAGAGTCGAGGATGTCCTTGTCAGAGATGTCAGAACTGACCGATGTAATGGTCAGTTTTGGCATGATCTTGCCACGACAGGAGGCATTGAGCTGTGTGTCGCTCTTCATCGCCAACATTGCACAGTCTGCAGATTTTGAGTCTGGCAGACTGATTTTGACAGCACCACGCTTGGTTTTTGTCATCTTGACCACTGGAACAGTTTTCAGCGCCTCTGAGACACGCTTTTTGTCCACTGGAGCTTGATCATGCGAGTGCACAATGATCTCCCGTGACACCGCCTGCGAGTATGAACGCGGATGTTGAACAAGAGTTGGCGGAGTCTGCATCAGTGGCGGAGTCGGCATCAGTGGCGGAGTCGGCATCAGTGGCGGAGTCGGCATCAGTGGCCGAGTCGGTATCAGTGGCGGAGTTGACATCAGCGGAGGCTTGGGGCAAGTCATCCGTTGTAGCTGAGCCTTGATTTCGCTGACGGTCTTAGTCAGCTGCACCAGAGATTGGCTTTCAGTCGGTGACGATTGGGTCATGTCCACCATGGTTTTTTTGTCGGCGGTTGTTATGCCGACAAGGCTGTCCAGCCACTCCTGCATTTCTGCAGTGTTGCAGTCACGAGCGAGAGTGCAACTTTCACACGTGAAGGAAGCCCTGGTGGTGAAGAAATTAATGGTCATGTACTTGGGCATACGGCTGCATCTCACATGCACATGTTTTTTGCATTGTGAACAGAACAAGGCACAAGCAGTCACGGCCATTTTGCACGTCGTACAAGTTGAGCCGTCAGGAGGGGAAGCAGCACGGGACGGTTGAAGCCCGGCAGGCTTGGTCATCGCGGCCATGACGGGCACGATACGATCACAAGCACACGATCTTACACACAGACACACACACACACACACACACACACACACACATACACACACACAGACACACACACACACACACACACACACACAGACTCACACACACAGTGTATTATGGGCATGTATGATTTTATTTCGTCAAGTTAGGTTATAGCTCGTATGATTCGTGACGTCAAGCTCTGCTTGGTCATCATTGGCTGCAGCAAATAATAACGCCACATCGCTTGGCCTTGATATCTGTGCTGCAAGCAACTCGGTCCACTCAGTAGTAGCCTACTTGTGTGACTGTCTTGATCGTACGTGATTTGTGATTTTTCTTATAATACTTCAAACACGAACATTTGGATGAATGCATCTATGAAAGTTGTGTAGATTTCATATGTTCTCTCAAAAATTTTCATCCCCCCGTGGAGAAGATACGCATTTAAAAAGGTTCACATTTATAAATATTCACATTTATGCTTGTGTAGATTATCCGCTGTTGTGGTGGTATTGCAAGGCTTGCTTTGCACTACTACGGCCTCTTGGCGTACTGTGTCGCACTGGTTCGACAACTGTGAACACACGTCAGCACTACCACCGTAGCAACACACGGTCTATGCACGACAAGGTAGAATGAGGAGAAAGCCTCAGCGATGCTTGCAGCCACACACCTAGCGTTTTACCGTGGTGTTTATTGTAGAGAGTGTATCTTCACTGCCTTCATCACAACTTAAACTGAGCACACACATACGCCGTCCATTCACGGACGGTGCATACGTACACAGAACCAGCCTCGTACCCCAGCGGCACACTCGACGCTCACACACGCCAGCATGTAGAAAGTGTGTTCGTGCACACTGTCGCCAATCGCTGAGTAAATCTGCACAATTATCGCACAGGTCTGGCCACATTCTGTGCATTCAATGTCGGCGCTGCTGAGGGTCGATGAGCATAGTCAGTTGGGCCGGCCTCCCATCTTGCTGACAAGCATGTCACACTCGAGGTTCTGGCTGGTGGAGATGACCGCATCTTCCACTCCTAGTAATTAGATCGGACATGGCCCGACTGTTTCACTGAAGTATGTGATGACGAGTTAATCGAGATTGAGTCGTATTGAGTCAGTGGCGTTATCACGTATTCGTTCTCATACTCTCAAATTGACACAAACAGCACATACTAGGGGCTTTTAAAAACCTTGGTTATGATACAAAATTATTTGAGTATCCAGTAACCCAGCGATTCTCAACGACTGGGTGGCGACCCAAAAATAAACATTCTAATTGGAGACTCAAAATATTTAAATGCATGACAACTCTAAGCTTAATCTTAGGACTCTAAGCTGAACTCATTAAACTATAATGATTTGATTGAGCCAGAACATGATTAAATTATGACTAGATGATTAAATTATGACTAGATGACTAAATTATGACGAGATTTACGCAGTGCGGATCTACTAGCGACAATAATCGCAGAATTTGCAGGATTTGTCGCTAGCTCCTATGTAAAATCAATTCACTATTCCACCCCTAATCTCGCTACTATGCCACTTTAATCGACGACAAAGAATCGTTTTGCGAAGGCTAAGTTTGTCGAAGAAAATATCCAGCTTGAACCGGATGATTCTGAAATGTTCGAGATCTGGGAAGCTCCGCCTTCTGAACAAAACATTCACGGGAACGAGAAAATCGAGCTTTCTGACCTTCAAGAAGCCAACGATCACCTTGCTAAGGTGGATCTGTTATGCTGGAAGAGGTCGCATAGGAAATACTGTATCACGAGGAACCGGTGGAGAGCGAAGCTGAAGATATAAACATTGAGGAGGAAAAATTTTCGTTCGAAGAAGCCCAGCGCGCATGGACCAGCATCAGGAAGTTCTTACAGCAGAGTAGCGGAAAACTCGGTGTGATGCGAGCGTGCAATCGCTTAGACAAAGAGATGCTCGAAATCTGCCGAAAAAAAGATGTGCCAGTCGACGAGCTTGGAGAGTTTCGGACTGAAGCTAATGGATAATTATTATTAATTACATGCAAATCCAGTAGGATGGGAAGAGTGCAAGCACTATTACCACCCTAAGGTGGCCCCATGTACCGGAACCGCCCAAAAGATTCAGAGAGAAAGATAGTTCGAAAAGAAAAAAGTCTAGAAAGAAAGTTGGAAAGATAATAATGGATAAATAACAATAAATAATAAGCCATCATCCGATAACAATCCATAATGTCACTACGCCCACGTTCCTCAATAAATAATAACAATCAACAATAAATATGTGATTCAGTAAATAACAGCCATCAATAATTAAGAATAAATATGAATGAATAAGCAACAAATAACAATCAAGAACAATAAATAAGATTGAATAAGAAACATCCAGCAATAAATATAAATATGATTCAATAAGTAACAACAACACAAATAAATATGATTCAATAAGTAACAACAACACAAATAAATATGATTCAATAAACCAAAACAACACCAATAAATATGATTCAATAAACAGCAACAGCAATAAATATGATTCAATAAACAACAACAATAAATATGATTAAATAAACAGCAACAACAATAAATATGATTCAATAAACAACAACAACAATAAATATGATTCAATAAACAAGAACAACAATAAATATGATTCGATAAACAACAATAGCCAACACTGAGTAAAAGTATAATTTAATAATATAACAACAACCAATAATAAATAGTAATAAATAGAGAGTAAAATAAGAATAAATATAAAAAAATAGAAAATTAATAACAATAAGCATGAATAAATAACAATAAATATGAATAAATATACAATAAATAAGACTCAACAGTCAATTCCGCTCTTTCAATAGCATTTCATTTACTTTGGCCCGGAATTTCTTCAAATTGTTCTGCGAGAAAGCCTCCTCCTTCAACGTGTTCCAAGTAGCCACAGTGGCCGGAAGAAAGCAACGTTGGAATTGTTTTGTACTACCACGAATTGGAGCCATGCACTGGGAATGCTGTTTGGGTGTAAACCGTATGCTTCTTGCTGCCACGAAATCATCAGGAATCGACTTGCTCATCGGATGATGGTCGTTGTGCTTGATCTTGTACAGCATGCACACGCTGCTGACCTTTCGACGATGGCAAAGATCACCAAGAACCAAGTCACCACAGAGGAACTTGCAAGTTCTAACAACTCTGTTGATGAGATTGAGGTGACAATAGAAGAATAGACGCAGCAGAAGACCACACGGGGGCGCAGTACTCCAGAATTGGCAAAATGAAACAGCGAAAACAACTTTTTGAGATTGTGCTGCTACCGAATATGCCTGCATCCGATATGCCTTTCTTATAATTCCCAGTTTCCGCGATGCCGAACAAACTAGCTTCCGAATGTGACTCTCAAACGTCAGCTTTGAGTCTACATGTACTCCCAATATTTTGAGCTCATCACACACGCTGAGTTGGGCGTCATTTAGAAATAACGTTTAGAAATAACGATAAGCTTAGAAAATAACGTTTGTCAATAATAAAAGCGTTTTCGATGAGAAATACGGTTGTTTTCCTAAATGTATTGTATTGTATTGTATTGTATTTCCAAACGACACATGCAAACATGCCATAAAAGCCAACAACATATTTTAATGTGTCGGGGGAAGCCTTAAAGGCTTATATCCCTTAAAAAATAAGAACAAATATGATAAAATACTCAAATAAAATATAAACATATATAAACAGCTCAGTTCAGTTGGAAATGCACAATGCGCAACAACTACGCCACTCGGTGGCGATAGGCCATTGGCCCGCCAACGGAGTGGCGTCAGTCGAGTTCCACAGCTAGAGCGTGTCAGACGTTACGCTCCGCCACCATCGCTACACACACAGGAACACCTGTAGTGTGTGCGTTCTCTTCGCCCCCAGGCATGCCGGCTGGAGAGTTTGGCGGGACGTCCGGCTCAAGCATTCCCTTCGGAGCAGCGAGCGCGAGCGCCACGGTCACTTCGTCCATCGCTGCCGCGCCTTCAAGATCATCGCAGCTGCCGCCACCGACGCCAACCACGCAGAGGGCACGGGCCGAGGCAGAGGGCAGAGGGCAGAGGGCCGGCTTGGGCCGCGGCACTCACTGAGAAAATAGACTTGGTGATGAGCCGGCTCCAGCTGGAGTCGCGAGCTCCACTGCCCAACCGCGCGAGTCGACCGGCTACAGCGGAAGACATCCCGGGTCTCGCGAACGACCAAGACGATCCCGACGACGCCGACGAACAGCCGTTTACACAACAGGTGAGACACGTCGACGCTGCCAGTGACATCTCTCTGGCTTCAACGTTGCCGACAAGTGACGCTGTGCGTCAATGGTCACGCCGCCTCCACGAGTACGTGGAGGCCAACCGGCCAAAACTAAAACAGCGAGATTTGCACGAGTACCGTGCAATCCTCAATCTGGCAAAACTATACGGAGTGGCATCAGTCGAGTTCCACAGCTTGAGCGTGCCAGACGGCCATGCGGAAGATGGCATCCGCCTTGAACAGCATACACACATTATAGCATACAGCACCTGTACACACATTGACACAAGCATCTGAATACACACGTGTTCATATGTGTATTGGTTCGCCTATGTTTTTACCTATGTTCATTATCCTTATATACTTCAACGGGTACACCGTACGTTTTACATGCATTCGATGTTCTCAATTCATGCATTTGTAACTAGAAATTCGTTGTTGGCCACATGGGCCCAGAATAAAAGCCTGCAATAATAAAAAATAAGCTTGATAGAAAGCCTGGAATAATAATCAATCTGATTGGCTGTATTCATAGGCGCACCTGCCTTGAGACAATTAGTGGTGTACATGATTCTTCTGGAGAAGAAGTGTCGCGATAATCCGTGTGAATATGAGGCCACAAGTAGTCGCATTGTGTTGGAGGGGTTTTGACGCTATAAATCACATATCTATACAAATATCACCTAGAGCGCTACCTATATCTGGGTGGCGGTGCATTAATTCGTTTACGGCCATAGAATTCCGCGAAATCGGCAAATGGCTACCGAAAATACAGCGCTGATTTGGCAAAGTAGCAAAACAGGCGGAAAATTTTATATTTTAGTGCAAATTGAATGATTTTAATTTTTTCCAAACTTTGCCATGCAGTTTTTCATGAAGATACAGATTCATTTATTGCTTGATGTACGACAGACATAACGCGAAGGGGTCTTTTACGACTGAGGCGATTATGCAACAGCAAAATATTTTGATTTGTGAATTTTCGTGTGGTCTAGGTTTATTTGTGTGTTTTCTCTTGACAGTGTATCATCTTATCATCATCTTGGTATGAACTACATAGTAAAGGTGTGATAATCCTGATTTAATGTATGTTGTACTTTCATGAAATTTCGATATCTGCCATCGATAGAGAATTTTATCATGCACCTGGTTTGTGCGATCTTTTCCCGCTTTTGGTTTCCGTTTTTGGTTCATGCATCATGTTTTATACTTGTCATTACTTTCTACATGCTTTATAACATCTATGATTTCGTTGATGCTCAATGCAAGAGAAATACGTTAGGGCATTTATAGTTATGTGTCGTTTGATATCCTCATTTTTTTCTTATTCCTATATCTATACAATTCCGTGTAGTACTTTAATCCGTTTTCATCAACATATTTGTTGTGTCAGCTGTGACTTGTGACGATGGCGCATTCGGATGCCGATTTGGCGCTAGCACTGTCTCTTCAGCAGGAAGAACTCTTGCGTTGCGGCACCGATCCTGAACAAAGCACTCATTCTATTGGCGTTCAGCGACCTACCGACATTCCACCTTGCAAGTTAGTTGGCTTGAATTATGACTTGACTTTCCGTTTTGTCCGATTTTCGCGCGCCAAATGCTGTTTGGTTTCAATTGGGCCGCACTTGGAAACACACAAAATGCGACGAATAATATATGGAGAGTATATAAGTTTACATTTCAATATTTAATTTCAGTTCGCGTGATGTTGACCTTTGTGACCCGGGTCATGAGTTGAATGACCCGACGCCCGACATTCACCAGCTCTTCGTCGAATTCGACGGTGCTTTTTTCTGGCGTCGCCTGCGTCCTGTGATGGTCTCATGGAGCAGCCGCATGACCCGCTGTGCTGGGGTCTGTTCCTACCAGCCTTCTACAGGTGTGTTCCTACCAGCCTTCTACAGGTGTGTTCCTACCAGCCTTCTACAGGTGTGTTCCTACCAGCCTTCTACAGGTGTGTTCCTTCCAGCCTTCTACAGGTGTGTTCCTTCCAGCCTTCTACAGGTGTGTTCCTACCAGCGTTTTACAGGTGTGTTCCTTCCAGCCTTCTACAGGTGTGTTCCTACCAGCGTTTTACAGGTGTGTTCCTTCCAGCCTTCTACAGGTGTGTTCCTACCAGCCTTCTACAGGTGTCATTGTCTGTCTGTCTGTCTGTCTGTCTATCTGTCTGTCTGTTGTTGCTCTGTTACACATCAAACACACACACACGTACACATAGACACATGCTCACACATACATATAAATACACACACAGACACATACATAGTTATAGTTATAATCTTGATTATAACTGATTGCTATTATTATGACACATGAATATAATTTTGTTATTTGAGCCAGTATAATTTAGTTATACTGGCTATTGTTTTTGGTTTTTAATTCTTCCATATTCTTCCTCTCTCTCTCTCTCTCACATCCTCTTCTTCCAGTTTCCCGCGTCATTTTTGCTCGTTATTCACAATATTAATAATAATAATATTTCGAGACATCTTAACCTTGTTTTGTGTTGTAACTTTTGTTGTGAAATCTGTTTAGTTTTGAGTTTTTTTGTTTTTGTCTGTTCAGAAATCGCTTCAATTTTTTTTTGCGGATAACAATAATTGTCTTTTTGCGCCAGGCTTATGTAGTATTCGTCTGAGTCGTCCGTTATTAACACTACGACCTCGGAGCGACCTCGTTCAAACGCTACTGCATGAAATGATTCACGCTTTTCTTTTCGTCACCGGTAACAGTGACAACAGACAGGAACATGGACCCGAATTTCACCGCCACATGCATCGTATCAACCAGGCAGCCAATACTAGAATCACTGTTAGTTGAGCACAAAATGTGAAACAATAAAAACTTCTCTCCCTCTCTCTATCTCTCTCTTGATAACTTGCCCTCTCTCTCTCTCTCACTGACACACACTGTTTATTCAACACTAGCAAATAATTGTCCACTGCAGTTTGATGTCACACACACACAGAAATGTTGATGACACAAAACATAAGTCACGTGTGGAAAATATTTGCAAATATAATGAAAAATATGTATAAAATTCAGTATTTCACAGTATATTCTGTCAAATTGCAACTATTCACCTTTCGTATAATCACAGTAATTAATTAGTGTCATAATTATGCACAATTGCAATACTGTAATATTTGTACAAATAACAAAAGGTGTATGTCTTGTGTATGTGTGTGTGTGTGTGTGTGTGTTTGTCTCTCTCTGTGTGTGTGTGTGTGTGTGTCTCTCTCTGTATGTGTGTGTGTGTGTGTATGTGTGTGTGTGTGTGTGTGTGTTTGTCTCTCTCTGTATCTGTGTGTGTGTGTGTGTGTGTCTCTCTCTCTGTATGTCTGTGTGTGTGTTTGTCTCTCTCTATATGTGTTTGTGTGTGTGTGTTTGTCTCTCTGTATCTGTGTGTGTGTGTTTGTGTGTGTTTATCTCTCTCTGTATCTGTGTGTGTGTGTGTATTTGTCTCTCTGTGTATGTGTATGTGTGTGTATGTGTGTGTGTGTGTGTGTCTCACGCTCATATATCTCACAGGTGTATCACAGTTTTCACGCCGAGGTACAACATCAGCTGGTCCACTGGTGGCGCTGTGATGGCGTGTGTCGCCGCCGCCCGCCCTACTTCGGCTTTGTCAGGCGCGCCATCAACCGAGCGCCGGCGCCGCGCGATTTCTGGTGGCGCCACCATGCGGCCACGTGCGGCGGCACCTTCGAGAAGATTCGCCAACCTCCCGGCTACGGCGAGAAAAAAGCCCGCAGCTCAGGTATCTGTCTGTCTGTCTGTCTGTCTGTCTGTCTGTCTGTCTGTCTACGGTATTTCCGAGATGTGTCCGCTGAATTACAAGTTTTGTTCATGTTGAGTTGGTCATTTTATTGTTTTTATTTTCCGTTTCGTTCACTTTTTTTCATTCTGGTTTTTATAAATTGTTTTTTTTTAATATATATTTTTTCTGTGTTTATTTCGAATAATTCAGATGCCTGTCGATAAACTGTACATTCTTAAATATTCATCATAAAATCATAAATTTTTTATAAATTAAATTTATTTCAATTCTCAAATTCTTGATAAATCATTAGTTTTTGTCATATATTAATATTGCACTTAAGTAATTAATAAATATATACAGGGTGTGTTTTAGCATCCTTAAATGATTGTCGTTCTTAATAAGACATTTCTGATTTCTCTCTGGCACACGTTTGCGCCCGTTTGTTGCGAATTTTCGACGTGATGGCGCAGACAAAAAGGCAAATGTGAAGACTTCACAACAACCGAATATTGCCGATTATTTTCGGCGCGGTGCCATCGACAAATCCAGCCCTCCTAGCGGGAGCCAACCACCACCGCTCGCTGTGACAGCCGGCAAGCGACTGGGAGGCGAAGAAAAAATACCCTGGTACAAACGTGCTGCCATCTCTACGGCGTCTGCGGAAAGTAGTAGTTGTGAACGTTCCCGTATAGATGTCGCTAGTGATGCGGCGGTTAATTGTCCTGTTTGTGGAGAGGAATCAATTCGTTTGCACGATATCAATGTGCATATGGATGTCTGTCTGATGCGAAATGATTGCAATCAACTGGAAGATGATGCGGAAGCCGTGCTTGCAATGCGTCAATGCGAGATGGCCTTGGTCAACGAATCATCTCAACATGATGAAGATTTGTTGTTGCTGAACGTCAAGATTGACTCTTCAACGTCACGTTCTTGTGTTCCCAGCAGACCTTCAGAAGATGAGATCGTAATCTCGGATGATGAAGAGAATCTTTCCCAAGACGTTCAACCGGTCCTCGATGATGTTGGCAAATCTTCATCCAGTTCTTCGTTGATGCGTCAGTTTCTGTGTGAAAGTGACGACGATGACGTCATTTTGGCTTCGATAGAAATACAGTGATATTCTGTGTGTGTGTTTTTTTTATAGTTTTTGCGTTGTATGATCTGTCTTTTAGTCAAGATGTTATTTATACTTTGAAATGTGTTGAGGAAAAGGTGCAATAAATGAATTGTTTCGTGTTTAAAGCTGTGTTTTTTCGTAGTGTATTACCAAAAACGATATTAAAGAATTAGGAAAACATATGTGAGAAATTTTGGGTGCTACAATGGCAAATGTTTTTATTGCGGAGACGTTGATTGGAAATTTATTTTTTGTTTTTCAATTAATTTAGTTGATTTTATGCATATATTTTGTTTGATTTTGTTTAACGTTTTTTTTAATTTTTTTGACATGCTTTGTTTATATTTTTAATGGAGTTAATCGGTTTAATTTGATTTATTTGGTTAAATCAAGCAAAAGTATCATCTAATTTCATCCGACATTTATTATTCTAGGTATAACAATGTTCGCTAAATTTTCCGAAAAAATATCACACACAAACAGGCTGAAAAAATGTCCTACTCAAATTTGGTGCACATATTTATTCGGTAAATTCTATACAACACCTACTACATACTATACCTACACTCTATTCAAAATTTTTTTTCGATATCTCATGTGTGTATCTCTTGGTTTCATGTTTATAATGGTAAAATGTGACGTTTGGCTGAAGGAAATTTGTGTGCTGATTTTAATTCTGAGGTCGCATAAACAAACAAACATGTATTTGATATAGCGCCAAGTAGAGCAGATGCGCGTAAAAGAGATAAACCGGTGCGAACAATATAAAGGAGTATTAGCTCATAGATGGAAAATACATGAGCCAGGAAAAGAACACACATGATAAAAAAGAGAAAAACGGGTATAAACAGCAAAAGAAATATCTTACATAGTAACATACATCACATCACACATCACATCATACATGAATACTGGTAACCAAGAAAAACGAATGTAGAAAGAACAAGATTAGTGCTGTCGGAATGGAGGAGCTAGAGGTGTGGGAAAAGATAGCAAAAAAATTTGCAGAGCAGAAGAGAATGAGGAGTATGATTTTTGCTTCAGGACATGAGGAGGAAGTTGATTGTAAAGACGGGGAGCAGAAAAGTAGAATGACTTGGCTGACCAGTTTGACTCATGAAGACCAGGAGGAGAAACAAGAGGTACAGGACGACGACTGGAAGGTCGCTCGCTGCACTGTAGGAGGGTGAGTAAGTAGGAAGGAGGAGAAGGCGAGTGAAGAAGTTTATATACAAGACAGCAAAGTTTATGATGGATCCTCGAAGGGATTGGCAGCCAGCCTAGTTGCCGAATATGTACAGAGGATGGTGTCCTAGGCGGAAGACGCAAAACGAATCGACAGGAAAGGTTAATGATTGACTGAAGGGAGCGAAGAGATTCTTGAGGTAGGTGAAAAAATATAGAATTGCAATAGTCGAGGCGGGAGAAGACATAGGAATTATCAAGAAGCAGTGCAGAGGATTCGTCGATGTGTCGGCGTATAGGGTAGAGTTGGCGCAAGATGAATCGACAGGATCGGGTAAGGTTTGAAAGATGCTTGGAGAAGTCAAGTGAAGGATCAAAGACAATGCCCAAACTACGAATATGAGAGGAGAGGGACAAATGAAGACAGTTGGGAGATATCCTAGGAGGGTGAAATAAAATATAATCTGTCTTATCGGGATTCAAGAGGAGATCTCTGGAGATCGCCCAGGCAGCTATATTGGATAGAAGTTGGTCAATGAAATAACTGTTAGAGGACGAAAAAGGGAAATAAATTTGGATATCATCCGCATAAATGTGGAAAGATATAGGATAGGTGCGGAGCATCGGACAAAGAGAAGAAACATAAAGATTAAACAAAAGAGGACCGAGAAGAGAGCTTTGGGGAACACCCGAAATAATAGGAGAAGATGAATATTCAGAGTTACAGCGCACCGAAAACGACCGATCAGCAAGATAGGATGACAAAAGAGACAGCGCGGAGGAAGAAAGACCGGCATGCCGTAGATCCTGGCGGAGAATAGAGTGGTTCACAAGGTCGAAAGCGGAAGAAAATTCAAGCGAAATGAAAAGCACAGCATTACCCACGGAAAAAGAAGCAAGTATATCATTAAGCAGAGAGAGGAGCAGAGTTTCAGTTGAGTGTCCGGAAACGAAACCAGATTGACATGGATCTAGGGCCGAATATATGCAGGGGCGGAGCTGAGGAAGAATGGCAGCTTCAAGAAGCTTGGAAGGAAGAGGAAGCAAAGAAATAGGCCTGTAATTGCTGGGGATGGAGGATTCAAGGGAAGGTTTCGTTTCGCATCGTTCCTATAGTCGTCTCAAGGACAAATGCACAAACAAGGTATGTTCAGAATTGTTATTCTTGTCAATTCATGTGCCCAGGCTCACGCATAACCTTTTTTATTTATATTATGTATATTATTATCTATTAATTTCCATTAATAGATACCTTTAAAGAGCCATTAAATAACACATTTATATTCCATTAAAAGAACCTTATTTATTTATTTTTGGTTGATTTCGGACGGATTGTTTATTGCTGTTTATTATTTAATACAATTATTTATCTTTCGAAGTATCTCTATCTACATATTTTGGTTAGCTTCCGGTACATGAGGCCACCGCACAGGGTGGTAATAGTGCACTTGCACTCTTCCCCCATGCTACTGGATTTGCCTTTATTTAATAATAATGGTAGTAATTTTGGCTCTGATATTTAGTATGAACTCTGTTGTGTGTCCTGACAGATCTCTCTCTCTCTCTCTCTCTCTCTCTCTCTCTCTATAGCTCTCTTTCTGTCCGTGTGTAAGTGTATGTATGTGTGTAGTTAACTGTGCGGCGCAGATGTGTATAATTGCTTTTGTGTCTGGGGGTTGGCTGGGGTTGTATTTCGGGCACAAACCCGGTTGGCATCGCTAAACCAGA
Organism: Sacculina carcini; assembly: GCA_916048095.2. NCBI lineage: Eukaryota > Metazoa > Arthropoda > Thecostraca > Sacculinidae > Sacculina > Sacculina carcini. The sequence goes on from OU696571.1 coordinate 12,550,785, forward strand.
ACGCTTGCCTGTCCTGTCGACCTGAATTTTCAATCATACCAATATTGTGTGTGTATGTGTGTGTGTGTGTGTGTGTGTGTGTGTGCATGTAGATGTGTGTATGTGTGTATGTAGATGTGTGTTTGTATGCGTGTATGCTGTTATCTCATTAGACACACATGTGACAGCCTGTGACGCACGTAAACTGAACTTCGCTAGGGGCGAACGACTTTCCCCTTAGACAACCTGTGCCATTTCAAATGGGATTAGCCTAATCCGCTTCCCCCGAGGATAAATTTGTTTCATTTATGTTCGTCCATCGCTTATGTTTGTCATATGTTCTTGATCCTTATATATATAGCTCGTGCATTTAATGCAAGTATGGATTTTACCAGGGGCAATCGCGTCTGTCCTTCCGAGCGATAAATCGGGGATATTGGGTATATGGAGGCGATAGAAAGCAACAAATTGAATTTGGTATTGAAATAACAGCGAAAGTAATGAGATATTAGGAGTTATAGTTGGATACTCACAGAAATTTTTAAAATATGTTATTCCTATAATGTTTTTTCTTATAATAATATAATATTCCACAAGAAAATTTCTGTATTGTTACTTTTATTATTACAATAAATTTTGAGGCGCCATTTGGAGGCGTGCTCCTGGGGACTTGGTTTCTTCATTCCCCTGTGAGCTTATCACTGAACTAGGGTGTATTATCTCACACACACACACGCACATGCTTCATGTATTTTGAGACCTCTTGGTGTCTGTAGTGTTGTTTCGTAGCGCAATTACTTGATATAATTGCTGTGTCTTATTAGTACTGCTTGACTGATTTTGCTGACGTCACAATAATCAGTCCAGATGTTCTCCGTGCGAATTCCCTTCAGAACAACCGTTTATTGGGCTGCAAATTAATCAACAAATGTCAACAAGATTACGCCTAATGTCTAACCTGTCTAATGTGTACAAATTGATTTTGGTACAATCAGAATTAACAGTGTATATGTAAGAATATATTTTAACCTGATCATTTAGTGTTCATCACATGTGGGATTATATCTTCATTCACCTGATAATTACATTAATTTTTTGTTTTTATTCTGTTTTATTATATGCCTTGATTTTTATTTCTGTGGGGTCTTTTTTTCGGAAGGTAGCATTACGAAAAAAATTGTCATTAAGAATTTGACAAAGTAAATATTCTTAACTGCCTTACTGATTAACACACACATATATTTTCTTTAATTCATTTCAATTTTGAAATAAGTTCATATTTTTTCACACTAATTTATTATTTAATGAACATAATCGGACGTGAGTGCTGTAACTATGTAGGGGAGTATTATAAAGAAAAGTGAAATTTATAGATAAATTTTCAGATATCGTCTGTTTTTTCTGGAGGTTTCTGGACTTGCTCATTTGTCGGAGATGTAATGTTCTTGTCGCTTACATCTGTCAGGTGCCCACACATCTGTCTGTTCCAGCGAATATTGTCTCTTTCTCGTGCACAGGTGAAAACCATACAGGTATGACTGAGCTTATAGCAGTGGTTCTCAACGTTTCTTAGTGTTGGCACTATTTTCAAATCAGAAGTCAGTTCTCACACTACACGGGGGGTTTTTCATGGCTATTGAAAAACATAAAAATACAATAACAACGTAATAACAAAACTTTATTTTCAATATTTCTTTATACAGATGTTTCCTAATGTTCATTCAAGAGGATTAAGCAAAACATTTTTTCCATGAAAAAATATATAGCATAAATATAAACTTATATTTCCCATAACTTTTCTCAGGAACCTTTACACCCCCTAGAAACCTGGTTCGCACCCCTGTAGGAATTTCTGTATCCATTTGCAACGTTTTTTCTCTTGCAATCGGCGAAAATTGCATAGTTGCAACTTGCAACCAACAATGCCAAAGTCACGCACCATACTACTCCGAAAATGTGTATACTTCACTTCTGCTGCGTATGTATGTGTGTGTCTGTGTGTGTGTGTGTGTGTGTGTGTGTGTGTGTGTGTGTGTGTGTGTGTGTGTGTGTGTGTGTGTGTGTGTGTGTGTATGTGTGCGTATAGTCAGTAAGGCAGAAGATTAGTACGATGGTCAGACGGTTGAGTCAGTCTGAGTAATCAACGGACCATTGAAACACTATGTCCATTCGCTTGGTGTGTGTGTGTGTATGTGTGTGTGTGTGTGTGTAACTACCATGTGCACACACACACGCGCGCATGTGTGTGTGCTTGGTCAGTGTGTTGGTCAGACAAATACACACACACACACACACACACACACACACACACACACACACACACACACACACACATACAAACGAAGACATGTGCTTACTGTAACTTACTACCTTGGTAATCTGTTATTACCTTGAATTTAGAGTTAGCGCAATTACATAGTCATTGAAAGCTTCCAATAGAACGCTGAATTTATTTTTAATTTATTGTTATGATTATTGTTGAAATCAATGTGAAAGTTGAAATGGGAAGACATTGTGAACGATATATATATTGCACATGATTGCAATATCCATGCATCTTGATCATCAACAAACAGACAGACAAGAACAATAATATTAGAAATATAAGCATATTGTGTGAAAATGAAATTTTCAGCCTAAAGTAAATTTTTGTTGTGTTGTTTGTTCGAGTACAGCTATACATCAAATGGTGGATTACTATTGTCAAATTCGGATGGTTACTTTGTCAGACTCTTAAATAATTTATCAGCTTACAATGCATGTTTTGTTTTTTCAAATATTTCCGTGCCTTCGTTGAACGTTATAAATATTTATATTTGCTCGCATCAAGTACTGATACAATCTTGGCGCATATCCACTTAACCACTTCATTATGACGCAAATAAATAATTTAATTCAAAATGTGCGTATTCAAATCTCTAGTCTGAAGAAGTGCATTAAATCGAGCTGGTTGCAATTAATTTGGCCAACGTCACAATTTCACTTGTGGGACCTCATTAATTACGTCATTTCTGACGCACAAAGTGACAATGCGGCAAATCTTGTGCGGTGTATTTATGGCATTTAGCTAAGCCGAGACTCGAACATCCCCCTCTCTCCCTCTCCTCTCTCTGCGTATACAGAAAGAGGAAGATGTCACTGCAGGAATTATAGTAGTTATAGTAGTGTGTCATTAGCTGGGATTAGAGATTTATCAGTCCAGCCATACATTGGCTAACATGTAAATTAATGTAAGATCACACTTAACCACACTTCTATGCTAGGTTAGCCTAGTTAGGAATGAGAAAGAGAGCCAAGATTGACGCGGAATCAAAAGTGCCTGGGGCACCACGTCTTTAGATCGTTTGTTTCAACATTTTAGTTTCCAAGACAAAACTACTCGGCAAATATAGTGAAGGCATTCATAAATGCTCTTGAATTCATTATCGAGATATGATCAGATTCTTGATAGACCTGTGACCCCTTCAACGTTTTCCAGAACCTTCCTTCTGTCCTTTGTAACTTTCCAGAGCGCTTTGCAGTACTTCATTTGAGCTGGATTTCTTGCTATTTTCTACTCATCCAATTTTTGTCATCTGTACTGAAATATAGCATTCATGAGTGTGTTTTTTTGCTGTTGCTAAACATCAAAGGCCTCAAGTGATAGCTGCTACACGGGAACTGACCGGGAAGGCACGGGAAGAAGCCGAAGCTTGTGAACACACAGGTGTGTTCGGTGCAGCTCGCTGCCACCACAGAACCGACCCTCTCCACGTTATGACACCACAAGGACGGAAGGCGTATTTGAGAGGGCCACTTCCCCAGAATGCATGACACAACACATGACTGATATCTGGTAACATTTACTGCTGGGTGGACAGGGGCTGTTGGATTATAGAATTATTCAAGGAAATTGTCATCCGCCGGGATTCGAACCACGGTCTTCCCGCTTGTGAGGCGGGTGTGCTACCACTACAAATGTTACTTCTTGTTTCTTGATGTTTGCCGGTGCTAAGCGCGTCCAACTCTCAACGACACCACCAGTGATAAGTGTATGTATATTGAGTGGAGGTGACTCTTTTCAATATGCTATCCGTTTCTGGAGTCACAGCGTGAATAGGGTTATGGTTCTGAGGTGACAGTTACTTGCCCACACGGGGATTCGTCTGATCTTGATGGTAAATTCACAATTTCTTCCGTGTATAATAGATGCTATTCGCCATTGTCAACCTTAAATTTTAACATCGCTGCTGCAATCTGACTTATTTTTGGAGGTCTCATTAGATGGATACAACATCTAGAGGAATGGTTCTAAACCTTTTTTCTCTGACTCCCCACTTCTTAATGAGCCAACGTTTCATTTTCCACACAGCATTTGCTGAGAAATGCAATAAATTCAGTGTATCCAGCAAATTAAATGTGAGTAAGTCAGACTATAGAGATCAAAATATACGAATTATGATTGATAAAAACACACACATTTGTCCTGTTCTGTCCGACCTTTAATTTCCCACTTGGCAACTCTTCCATTCCCCACTAGTCGGGAATTTCCCACAAGTTATTCGTGATCGGTGATCGACTTCAGTGATCGACCACTGGTCTATATAATCATATTGTTCACGATAATTCACGCAATGCGCTTCAAATATATAACCTCGTGCCTCAACACAGAAGGCTACAAACATTAAAAACATCGATTATTTTTCGTGTTGTCTTCTGATGGTGTCATCGGCCGTATAATTTGCATGTCAATCCCTCCCTCGCTTTCTTTGTATTTTCCATCTTTCTCTTTCTTTTACACCATGCTTATATGCAGTGCAGCTAGCGAAGGTGTGGTCACGTAATTTCCACGTGTCTGCTCATTGAAACCACCCGGGCCAGGAAATTTGCCTATCATTGCTTTGAATTTGGCGTTGTAAAATATATTTATTTCACGCCCACTAACACCACCATTCTATGACTAAGAATAAAGAAATAAATGGACTATGTCCGCATGTTTTTGCATGTATATTGTCGCTTATACGATAATGCTACTAACATAATCTATTTACACTGGCAAATGTTGGCAATACAGTCAAATACACACACACACACACACACATACGCGCACATACACACACACATATATATCTGCCTATGGTGAAGAATAAATATATGCACACATACACACACACAAACACATACAAATATTCCTAGCTCAAACAAGCCTGAGACAAAGAATATAACCAAAAACTTCTCAAAATGAGTCCAAAAAAGAAACAGGGCAACACACACACACATATAGACGTACAGGTACACACACACACACACACACACGCACCTAAACACACACACGCATATGCATATACACAAAAACACAAATGGTAAGCTATCGTATATTATGAATATACTTAATATTTTTAAGTGTAAGTTTGTTAATTCAAGGATTGTTTTTTTTAGAACATTCTACCAATACAACCAGTTGTATGTTTGATTAATGGCCTCGCCTAATTAGATGGGCTTGTTATTAATTTTCCAAAATATGTCATAATCTTTAACAAGTCCGTGTGCTCCGGTGAATATTTGTTTTATTGTAGTTGCAGGATTGCTATGCAATAATTGCAATATAAGACTCGACTTGGATGTGAAGCTGTATTCGACTAGAGTACCTATGAGATCTGATTAATTGCATCTCTGTGTTGAGTGTGTGTGTGTGTGTGTGTGTGTGTGTGTGTTTGTTTTTTGTATTTTTGATGGTGAAATTTTGCGGAGCAAATATGATCAGCGTGTTAGCGTACTCTTTCGAATAATACTGCACTTTGTGTTTTGTTTTCCTGTTGTTTTTTCATTCCGCTCACAGCCCCTGATCTTATGTTTGTGCTAATCGTGCCTGTATGTGACGTGCGCCAGTGTTCATATTTGTCGGTTCATGTCTTTGTGCTTGTTTTTTCAGCATAAAATAATTCGGTGTTTATCTTCCCTGTTCTATTTTTGTCCTTGCTAGCTGTTGTTTTCTTCTTTCTGAGCTCCCGTTTTGATGTAATTATTATCTTGTATCTCTATATATCATGTTCATCGCGCCTTTGTTGATTAGTGCGCTATATCAAATACACGCTTGTTGTTGTTGTTGATAGCATGCACACACACAGCAGAACAAATATGTTGTAGATTGAGGCGACATTTGGGCTGCTTGCCTCAGATGTACTTGTTCTTCTCAACTGCATTGCTGAAAATATCAGACAAAAAAACCAACTCAAACAGTGCTTATTAAAACAGTACACACACACACACACACACACACACACACACACACACACACACACACACACACACATATATATTCAACTAATACAAACCAACAAATGAATTTTAAGTAGATTCAAAATACATAGTAATATCTTATGAATAAACTCAAAATATTTGTATTTGTGCTTGTTCATAAACATTTTTCCATAAATACATGTTTTTTTTCCAAAAAGGTAGTCCAATGGAATTTTTTTGTATGATACGATAAAAATGGGAAAAAGTCAAATTTAACACACATAAGTATCGTAAAACATCTGAAGTAAAAGGTTTCTGAAAGTGTAGAACATTACATTACATCACATTATATCATTGCAAACATTACATTACATATGCAACACGCAATGTCTGATATCTGCAGGTTCTCAACTTGTTGATGTTTCCATACCCCCGATGGATGGATTGTCGAATATGCTCCCATACCCCCGACGTACTTGACTGTTCAAATAATTATCGCCAATCCTATTATATTTGCCAGCATGTCTTTCAGATCCACGAGTATTTCAACCACTTGAATTTACTGTACTAGATATGCATTACACAACACACTCAATGATAATTTTATTATTAATAAACCATTGATAATGTATTCCAGTACTCATGAATCGAGTCTCATACCTTCGTTCTGTTGTTATTCATACCCCCGGTTAAGAACCCGTGCTTTAGAGTAAGTATGAAATATGGGGCTTTATTTGTCATACCTTCTTGTCGCGAAATCGTGGTGAATCTTGTCGCGTGCGATAGTTGGCTCCATCCGTATTGGTTGTGTGCCTGAACCCGCAGAATGTATTGTGTGGATGGTGTGAGGTCCGACACACGAATTTGTTGACGATACAGAGTTCTCCTCGCGCTGTCGGCGTTGGAGTTACGGTTCAGTTGACGTCTGGAGATTCCTGGAGGAACAACCACCTCCTTCCACATGCTGGAATTACCATTCTCGCCAGTTTTCTGTAGGGGATAAATACGTCTTTAGATATTCAACCTGGTTTTGTCAAAATTCTAGGCGTGAAAACGTGAAAAAACACTTGTTTGTTTGTCTGTTACACTGTCTGTCTCTCTGTCTCTGTCTGTTTCTTGATACCTTGTCCTCTCTCACTGACACACTGTTTATTCAACACTAGCAAATAATTGTTCACTGCAGTTTGATGTCACACACACAAACACACACACACACAGAAAGGTTGATGACACAAAACGTAAGTCACGTGTGGAAAATTGCTGGCTAAATTTTCACTGTTAATACAGTGAGTACAATAGTGACTTTCTCATCAATTCACCTAACATGTGTGTGTTTGTGTGTGTAGGTATACCAAAATATAGCAAAATATAATATGTTTTTATACGAAATTAACATAAATAGCACCCCGGAATCGGAACCAGTTGCGGAATCGATTACCTGAATGCGAGTATACGCGACTCGATATTCTGTGATTCGTTCAAAGCTGACCACTTCCCAGTCCAGCTGATATGAGTCAGCCGAGGTACTCACAGAGTCGCTAGTCACCTGAGGTTTCATTGGTGCTCCTGTCAGTCATTCATTCAGGCACTTAGAGTATTGTATACCTCCACTTGTCATACTCTACGTTAAGTAGAATTTTCAAAACCTCATGGTATATTTATAAATTAACTAGTCTACATGGTTTGTGCATTTTATCAACTTTTCAATGGATCTGCTATATCAGACTAATTTTAAAGTTATTTTCCACTCATTTATATAGTTGTTTTTAGATTAATCATTTCTTGACATTGTAGAGGTGTGTGTGTGTGTGTGTGGGTGTGTGTGTGTTGTGTGGGTGTGTGTGTGTGTGTTTGTGATTCTGCTAATTCACATAATTTTATTTCCACACAATGTGCTTTTATTTTCAAATATTATTGTCCTTGTCTGTTTGTTGATGATCAAGATGCATGGAGATTGCAGTCATGTGCAATTTATAACGTTCACACTGTCTTCTCATTTCAACTTGTTAATTTACCAGAATAATAATAATAGTATTAAACGTAGACTTAAACTTAAGAATACTTTTTGATAATGTTCAGCTTGTTAATGTTAAATAATTTTCTTCATATTGTGTACGTATAAATGTTCAATTATAATGGACAATTATGAATATGGTTTTGTACGCGTCATAAATTTTCATATTCTTAATTGAATATTCGTATTTTGCACCCTAGACATAGATAGCTTAGGCGATTTTTTGCTCGTAAAATTCTATTAGGAAATCCTCTGTGTTTGAGCTGTGTTCAATAGTTCTTATATTTGTTTGTCTTTTTTGTCCTGTGTTTCTTGTCTTTTTCTATTGTTTATCATTTGCGTGTGTGTGGATAACTGTATTGTTTTAATATTTCCCCATTTTTCATACTACACACAAAATGTATGGTCACTATATCAACTTGGACTATATTTTAAAATTGCCAGTAAATGTCTATTTGTGCATGCAAATCCAATGATAAGCTAAGTGTTATTGTATTATACCAGTTATTTCGTTTTATGCACACAGTATATTTTCACCTGTCAACTGAATTTGTCGACGGGAGGTGCCTTGTGTGTTTCGCGCGAGACAACTGTACACACCGAAATCATCTGGCTGCACGCGCTGAATGGTTAGCACGTGCCTCGGTGGCTGGGCTTCTTTCACTGTGCTAAAATGCCGCTGCGAGTCGAAGGGCAGTCCACCTCGCTGCCATGTTATCTATCAAGTTAGCGTCACACCACACCATACCACACGCTCACTGACTAACACACAAACTCGCAAAAAAAACACTCAAATATGGTTAAAGGCCTAAGTGACAGCTGCTATACGGGAAGAAGTCGAGACTTATGAACACACACAGGTGTGTCCCGTGCAGCTCGCTACCATCGTAGAACTAACCCTCTCCACGCTATGGCGCCACAAGTACGGAAGACGTATTAGAGTGGGCCACCTCCCCAGAATGTATGACACAACACATGACTGATATCTGGTAACATCATTTACTGCTGGGTGGACAGAGGCTGTTGGATTATGGAATTCACTCAAAGAAACTCTCGGCCGAGATTCGAACCACGGACCTCCCGCTTGTGAGTTGGTGTGCTACCACTACACCACGGAGTACGATACGCATATACGTACGTATATACATATATACAGTGTCAATCTAAATGCTAGGCGTGAAAACGTAAAAAGGCACTTGTATTTTGTGTGTTACACTGTCACTCTCTATCTCTTTCTTGATAAAGCTCTCGCATATAGGCAAGTTTGTACATGGCATCACATCTAGTTCATACTGCACCGCAAAATACCCAGATATAATCATACTGTACCGCAATACATCCAGTTTTAGTCATACTGCACCGCAATACACTGAGTTATAATCATACTGTACCGCAATACACTGAGTTATAATCATACAGTACCGCAATACACTGAGTTATAATAATACTGTACCGCAATACACCGAGTTATAATCATACTGTACCGCAATACACTGAGTTATAATTATACTGTACCGCAACATCCATAGGTATTCTTATACTGTACCGCAATACACCGAGATATAATCATACTGTACCGCAATACACCGAGTTATAATCATACTGTCCCGCAATACACTGAGTTATAATCATACTGTACCGCAATACACACACAGGTTTGGGTGTTAAAAGTGTATTTGTACTTTTATTTGTCGCTTTAGTTTATAATTTTATATAATATTCTGTCTTTTTTCATTAGTTCTCTTTTTCCCGACTGAACTCGTGCTTCTCAAACTCTTTCTCCATATCTCTTTTGTCTTTTCCGCTAATTGGGGCCACCGCAGGGTGGTAATAGTGCTTGCACTCTTCCCGTGCTACTGGACTTGCCTGTAATTAATAATATTGAATAATAATATTGATGCGAGGTGGCCTACCTTGGCTTCTGGTTCGGCTTTCACAGAGCACTCCAGCTCAACTTCTCGGCCAATACCGCTGAACACAATCTCCTGTGCTACTTCCACTTCGGGGGCATCTGTGAAAAATATGCTCATGTTAAGACAGAATTGTCCACTATGACTTAACTTGTAATATTCAGTGGGTGGGTGTGTTTGGCACCGACACACACACACACACATGCTCGGTGAATTGATGAGAAAGTCACTATTGTACTCACTGTATTAACACAGTGAAAATTAATCCAGCAATTTTCGACACGTGACTTATGTTTTGTATCATCAACCTTTCTGTGTGTGTTTGTGACATCAAACTGCAGTGGAAAATTATTTGCTAGTGTTGAATAAACAGTGTGTCAGTGAGAGAGGGAAAAACACAGGAATATATCACAATACTAGTGTAGTATTGCGGAAAAGTAACCAAGCATGGGGAATACAATAAGGAAATGCATGAAAACAAAGGAAGATGAAGGAAAATTCAAATGGAGAATGGAATACATGGGAAACATTGTTTTTGGATTAATAACGTACGTAAATTTAGTATTCTTAGTTTAGCGATGCATAACATTTGTGTAATAATACGCATTAGCATGCTATCTGGAAGAATGGTCTTAGTATACAAGTACTATGGTTTGAAAGCCCCTGCAAAACGCTTTGCCAAAACTAGCTAAAACTAGCTGAGACTATCTAGCTCAGAGCTTCTCAACTGGTGGGTTGCGGCCCCCCTAGGGGGATCGCAAGGCCGCTTCAGGAGGTCGTGAGAACCGCCTGAAAGAAATTCGCATCCGTAAAAATGTGCACAAAATTTCATGTTAAGAACACCTGATGTTTTTTCTTTGTATTTTCGAATACATTCAGCAGCGATGGCATTGGAGTTTTGAATGTGATAATAATTCAGTATAAAGGTGTTTTTCTAACTTATCTTATTTTTACTGGGGCATTTAGGCATTGGTCTTGGAGCGAAAAAAATTGGGAACCCTTGATCTAGTTAAAAATATATCTACATCTG